>PVJD01008440.1:0-63250 GCA_004026545.1 Mormoops blainvillei
CACCTGCAAGATCTCAATTTCAGAGGTCCCATTCTCTGATCGTCACCACCTGCCTTTTCCAACTCACGCCCCTAGCACCCTAACTCCAATAATTTTTCAGCCCCTCCAGGACATCTAATTCCAGACTGTCACCTTTTCAGTGTCCATTACCCTATCAGGTCCTCAATTTCCTTCTTACCTAATTTAGATCTCATGGTTAACACATTAACAATTCCCTTAAAGAGTCCCTCAACTTATTTCTAATTTCTCCTGCACTCCCCAGCAAAACACAGTCTTGGTTAAATCTAGACCTCCACCTATTGTATGTTCCTAATTAAGCAGCATAACAGTGCCGACTGGGCTCACATTACGTTTAAGACCACAAACCTCAAGTGGCCCATCAGTACTGCCTAGCAATGCTAATGTTTCCATAGTCAATTTATTCTTGTGCTCTCCCAGAGGCTATTTCACATCTCTTCCACTATCTCACACCTCCAATACCCATCCTGACTCTGCTGTCATCATTCTTTTTTGTTTCAACATAACAACTTTATTAAGCTATGATTCACACATATTCAATGGTTTTGAGTATATCCACAGAGTTGTACAACCATTACCACATCCATTTTAGAACATTTTCATTCGCTGAAGAAGAAATCTGTTCTTATCAGTAGTCATTCTCCATTTTTCCCCAAACTCCCAGCCTAGGCAACCACTAATCTGCTTTCTGCATCTATGGATTTGTCTATTCTGGGCATGTCCTATAAATGGAATCACACAATATGTGGGTTTCTGTAACTGGCTTCCTTCACTTAACCTATGTTTTCAATGTTTGCCCATGTTACAGCACGTGTCAATATTTCATTCCTTTTTCCCCCACTGTGGTTGCATCATGTCACATTTCCACCAACAATGTACTGGGGTTCCAATTTCTCCACATTTTTGCCAACATTTGTTATTTTCAGGTCTGAGTGTTTGTTAATAGCTATCCTAGTAAGTATGAGGTGATATTCCATTATGCTTTTGACTAATGAATAATAATATTGATCATCTTTTCATGTGCATGTTGGCCATTTGTACATATTCTCAGGAGAGAAGTCTATACAATTCCTTTGTTTTAATTGGGTTATGTTTCTGTTGTTGAATGGTAAGAGTTCTTAATATATTCTGGAATCTAGACCTGTACAGACATATAAATTTGCACGTATTTTCTCCCATTCAAAAGGTTTTCTTTCACTTTCTTGTGTCCTTTGGTGCACAAGTTTTAAAATTTGATGGAGTCTAATTTATCTATTTTTTTCTTGTTCCTGCTACTTCTAGTGTCTAAGAATCTAAGAATCCATTGCCAAATCTAAGGTCATGGAGGTTGACCCGTAAGAGAGTTTCATAGCTTTAGCACTTACATTTAAGTCTTTGATCCATTTTTTTACTATATGGTGTGAGGTAGGGGTACCACTTCTTTTGCATGTGGATATTCAGTTGTCCCAGCCACATTTGTTGAAAAGACTATTTTTCACCCACTGGACTGTCAGGCCCTTGTCAAAAACTGAATGCACATAAGTGTATGGTTTTACTCTGGACTCTTAATTCTATTCCACTGATCTACATAACTATCCTTATGTCAGTACCACACTGTCTTAATTAGTAAGTTGTAAAATCAGGAAGTGTGGACTGTTTTTTTTGGCTATTCTGGGTCCCTTTACCTCCTAATCCCCCAAAATGGAGTCACCATTAACCCTGGTGACTTGGGGCAAAACCTCGGCATAACCTGAGTTTTCTCTTTCTTAATCCAACAAATCCTGTAGATTCGACTTTTAAAATACATCCCAAATTTGACAATTTTTTCACCTCACAGCTATTACTGTGATCCAAGTAAGCATTAGGCTTTGCTTGGAATGCTGCGACAGCTTCCTGCTTAGTCTATTCGTTTCTACTTTTTGTCTCCTGTCCCTCGACAGGCTATTTTTCCACAGACTATCCAGGGGTAGATTATATCACTCCCTTGCTGTTAACCCTTCTATGGTTTTTCGTCATATTTAGAATGAAGCGCAAAAACCCCATGTGAACTGACCACTGATTATCTCTTTTCTCTTTTTCCTTGCTGTTTATCCCACCTCATTCATTGTGGCTTCCCTGCTACACTAAGAAACATGCCAAACACACTCTTGCTTTAGGGGGCCTTTATACATATTCCTTTCACCTGGAATGCCTCCATTCAAATATCAACTCAAGAAATCTTCCTTAATCTTTTTATTTAAGAGCCCCCCCACCCCAACCCAACCTTTCCTGCCCTGGTAATTCTCTAGCCCTTGTTCTTGCCTTATTTTTCTCAATTTTTGAAATCTGTTTCACCCATGAGAATGTAAGCTTCACGAGAACACAGATCACTCTTTTGTATCCTTAGCTTGTGTCACAGTAGCTGGGTTATAGTAGGTGCTAACTAAATACTGGGCTGTAAGTTAAAGGAGCATAAATAATACATTATAAACAGTACAGTCATCTTGTGAATTATTCAGGGAGACTCTCTAAGTTGAACATCCAACAGTGGGCTTAGTCAGAAATCTGGGCCAAAGCTGCCTTCTCTCGTCCTGACCCTCAGTCTCAAAGTTTGATTTTCTCACCAGAAGTTCCTCAGATCTGTCCACTCCCATTGACACTGCTTCATTACCTGCCTCCTTGTTTCTAGTCTCAATCCCTCCAATCCTGCTTTCACACCGCTTAAAGAACTGAGGCCCAGCATTAGCAGTGGCAGAGCCCCAGAAACCTTCCCTGACCCAAGAGGCCCCAATCTCTGCACCTGAGCAGGACCCCATGTGCGTATCTATCATAGCACTTCTCATACAACATTCTCAGTATTCCTTTACCTATTTATCTCCCCCAGCAGAATATCTCTTCACCACTTCAGAATTCCACATTTCTGGCATAAAACTGGCACTCAATATAAATGTATATTTAATGAATCAATCTGGCAAGGTAGTTTCTTATTCACAAGTTTGATGGAGTAATTTTTTGGCTTTAAGAACAACAGAATATTTTTATAACTTAGATGAAAATGTCTCTAGAGTCTGATCTGAAATAACTCTCGAAATGGGAAGGCCCTATCTGCCTCATTCCACTCAATAAATAAATTCTTACTGTTCTCTCATGTACTAGATGTGATAATCTTATTCTATTAGAGACAGCTTCTAACTCAAAAATCGTATGATGGTATCAATAGTTCCTAAAGATAAACAACCCTAAAAAGGCAGGCATCCCTAGGTCCATTTTACAGATGAGCAAGTAAGGGCTCAGAAGCCTCAATCCTGTAAATATCTGGTCTAGGTTATGATTCCAGGTCTGTTGGATTCCAAAGCCAGTACAATATCAAACTGCTTTCTTTGCTGCTTGAAGCCACAGAGGACCCCTGTCCCTACTCAAGCTGTAGTAATTTCCTTTCAAGTTTAGAAAAAAGCTTTCCTCTCAAGAGGTGCACCAGAATGTTGAGCTCTTGACCTTAACCTTCAATGCTCCTGTAGTTAGTCCCTGCATCTGAAGTGTTAGCATGACTTGTTCAACACCTTTCCATACAAAGATAAAAGTACTCATATAAAAATATTCTTAGCAGTGTTTCCTACCTTGAGGCCAAAGGGAAGAGTCAATACTGAGAAAATCGTTAAACCATACAATTCCTATTTAGGATATAAAAATAAAGGGTCTAGAACAATGATATTTTTATAAACAGAATTCTTGTCTATGAGGTATTGAATAATTTAGAGGTCTTAGAAAAAGAGCCGCTTATCTAGTTCCTACTAATATTTGTGTATAATATTTATAGTTCAATCTTTTTCTTTAACAGCTTGAATTTTTATTTAAGCAATTCAATGATATATATCAGGAATTTTAAAATAACTTGTATCTTCTGACCCAAGAATTAAACTTTGGGAACCTACTCAGAAAACCATCTGAATTTAGATGAAATCATAAGACAAAGATATTTTATTAAAGCATTATTTATAACAATAAAAAATTTAAACAACCCAATGTTCAACTACAGAATAAAATACTATGCAGGGTTTCAAAATAAAGACTGAAAGAAAATGCTTGTATACCAAAATATCAACTGTAATTCAGGGGGAAAGGGGGTGGGTTTGGGATGATTATTTTTCTATGTTGCTAATTTTTTCCAATGAGCAATACCACTTTAACCATTTAAAAAGTTGTTTAAATACTGAGGGACACTCTAAATGAAAAAATATGTCTAGGCAATGATCAACCGTGACTATTAGATGAAAGTTGGGCTTTCTAGTGGATAGATTAGTCTGATCCCACTGATCGATTTTAACATCATAAAAGAAAGGTAAAAGATAGTATGTAACCTCCCAATCTGATGCAATATAAAATATATGATACCTATAAAGTACTCTTGTAAATAAATAAATAAATAAATAAATCCAATCAAGCCTTAAATCCAATTCCACTATAAGTTTCCAGAAATTATAATCTAGAACAGAAGAACATTTTAAAGATAGAAAAGGGATACAATCACCAAAATCCAGGAGGGAAATTCTAAAAGACAAAAAGCCAGTCTCCTTAACAAACAAACCATAAAGAAAAAAGCTAGAGAGAGAGCGAGAGAGAGAGAGAAGAGAGAGAGAGAGAGAAAGATAACATAGATTAAAAGAGACTTATGAGAGACACCAGTCTAATGTATTGCATAAGCCTTGTTTGGACCCTAATTTGAACAAACCATTAAAAAAATTAAGAGATAACTGGGGAAAAGGAGATGCTGACTGATGTAATAATGGTACTGTGGCTTTATTTCTTTTTAAGTAGTCCTTATCTTTTAAAGATACACAATAAAATATTTATAGATGAAATGATAGGCCTGAAAATTGCTTCAAAAAAATCTAGTGTGTGTGTTGGGGGTGGGGAGTAGATGAGATGCAAGTTATATGTGAAAAAAGACTGGCCATATGTTGATAATCACTAAGGCTGCAAAATGGGTTCATAGGGATTCATTATACTATTAAATAATAAAAATATTAAAACTGGTTCAAAATAAAACCTGCTGTTAAAAGCTATCTATGTAAAAACAAAAAAGGTAAGGAAAGAATACACATCAAACTGTTAACATAGTGCCTTGGATAGAGGTGGATCATGGATGAATTTTTCTGAGTAAAATTTCCCTAAAATCTTCTATAATAAAGATGTACTACTTAAAAAAAATTGTTAGAGGCAAAACAATCTAATGTTTAAGAGTGAAGCCCTTATATAAGTGGTTAATTCCAGGGTTGAAGCAGGAAAAGTCAAGGTTTATTACAACCTTTTGTAATAAAAAGTAAGAGGTGCTTAAAGAACAGATGGATATATGCCAAAAGGTGGCAGAAGGCAACTTAAAGGGACTTTCAAATATGGAACAATTTGAACATCAAAATGACTACTAGAAAGAATGAATCATAACACAATAAATCTTAAAAAGGAATCCAGAAGTTCATGATCACACTTTTAAAAATATTGACTGAGGAGGGGACAGATATAGTTCCTCTCTACAGAAGAATGTCAGCTAATTAATGTAGAAGAATGACAAGTATAAAAACAGTCACCATTTACTATTAGAGTAGTAATTTAAGCAAGCATCACCCATGGATGCTAAATCCATGGGCAAATGCCTGTTTGAGAATAGGATATTCATGCAGCCTCAGAGTATAACCCCACAGATGGCATTATTGATCACAAAGGGGGAAAAGTACCTTTACAGAAGAAAATCTGATGGGTATTACCTAAGAATTTAAACAGCCCCAATAGCACAAACTAATACCATTTGCTGTCTGATGCAGTATGGACTGAATGTTTGTGCCCCCCCAAATATGTATGTTGAAATCCTAAACCCCTAATGTGATGGTACTAGAATGTGGGGCCTTGGGGTGATTAGGGCATCAGGGTGGGGCTCTCCTGAAATAGGATTAGTGCCATTACAAGGGGCTGAAGAGACCAGAATTCTCTCCTTCCACCACCTGAGGACACAGCAAGAAGTCAGAAATCTACAACCCAGAAGAGGGCTCTCACCAAAACTCAAACCCTGATCTCAGACTTCCACCCTCCAGAACTGTGACAAATACATTTCTGTTGTTTATAAGCCACCTAGTCTATGGTACTTTGTTAAAACAGCCCAAACTGGCTGAGACATGGTACATTTAGAAGAATCCAACATTCCCTTTGTTATGTTCCTGCCAAAAATGTTTGGCCTGATTCGAATCATAAGAAAACATCAGACAAATCCAAACTAAAGAATATTCGGGGTGGAAAAACCAGAGAGGAGAGGTTCTACATTCTGTGAATAAATTCTGCTTGTGCCCCTTGATGCCTCCAGAAACACTTATGCACTAGATAGACTCTTGTTAAGGATAAAATAATCAAATTGAGTTTAAACTGCAGTTTGATTCCAACCCACTTAACTGGCTTATGAAACAAACAAAAATAATAATTTTCTGAGGGATAAAACAAACTCTAGAATTTCCACAATATAAGACTCACAATTGTCCAGGATACCATCCAAAATTACTTAACATACAAAGAGAGTAAGGAAAGTTTTCAGCTGACAGGGGAACAACAATTTGAATGACAGCAGATTTCTCATCAGAAACTAAGGCGGCCAGAAGATACTAGAACAAAATCTTTAGAGTGCTGAAAGAAAAAACAAACAAAAGACCCCATCACCCAAAATTCTATATTCAGTGAAAATATCCTTCAAGAATGATAGTAAAATCATGACACTTTCAAATAATAAGAATGCTAAGGAAGTTTGTTGCCAGTAGACTCACGCTATAAAAATGCTGATGGCAATTCTTCAGGCTGAAGGAGATGGCACAGTATAAACTCAGATTATCGGGACAATTGAAGAGTATCAGAAATAATAAATATCTAGCAAATATGAAAGGTTATTTTCCTCTTAATGTCTTTAAAACACAAATTACTGTTTAAAGCAAAATTATAACATTGTTTTATGGGGTTTATAATATATGTTGATGTACATATGACAACTATGATATGAAAGAAAAGGGAGCGTGCTAAATGGACCTGCGCAGTTAAGAGATTTCTACAGTTTTCATAAAATGGTATTAACTCTAAGTAGACTGTGAAAAGCCTACCTCCCCTAGGGCAGCCACTAAAAATGCACAAAGGTACAGCCAAAAAAAAAAAATCTGTAACATATTCAAATAATTAAAAGAAGAAAAATGAAAAAGGTAAAACTCTGACATGGACAAACAAAAAACAATAAAATGGTAGACCTAAATCCAACCACATCAATAATTAAATTAAATGTTAATTAATTTCCAGTTAAATAGAAACTGTCAAAATGGGTAAAAACCATGACCCAATGGTATGCTGTCTGCAAAAGACACACTTTAAAAATAAGAACACAGATACATTAAAAGCAAATGAACTGAAAAAGATATCCAGGCATACAGCAGGCATAAAAGAGCTGAAATTGCTAGAGCCATGTCTAGTTGTTCTGGCAGATGAAATACACGTCGAGAAAAAGTATATTACCAGAGGTAAAGCTGGAAACGAAACAACATACAAGTTTGTTCTAAAATATATATGGAAATGCAAAGACTGAAGAATATCCACAGTAATCTTAAAAATGAACAAAGGTACTTCCAGTCAAGACGGCAGAGCAGGTCCATGCTGCGCTGGCCTCCTCCCACGACCACATCAAAGTTACAACTACATTATAAAACCACCACCCTTGAGAACCACCTAAAGACTAAATGAACAGAACTCCTACAACTAAGGATGCAAAAAAGAAGCAGAGATGCTAAATGGGCTGGTCCCACACCCACATGTGGCAGTTAAAAATGCAGAGGAAGCCCTGACTGGTGTGGTTCATAGATTGAGTGCTGGCCTGTGAACTGAAAGGTCGTCAGTTCATTCACTGTCAGGGCACATGCCTGGGTTGCGGGCCAGGTCCCCAAATGAGATGCCACTGGTCTTCTGTTGAGCCCCACCCACTCGCCCATCCTGCAGACAAAGGCAGGCACCAAATCTGAGTCTCAGTTAACTCAGTTAACTCAGTTAACACTGCTCACCTCACCCTGCTGATTCTTGAGACCACACTTCACCCAACTAGCACACTGGCTGCAACCTCTTTCAATGGCTATTCCTCATCATCAGCCAGCCTCAGCCCATGCTGCAGACTTTCCTAAAATCTTTCAAAGGTCTACAAACCCCAAATAAGTACTGGCCTCAGTGTACCCTGTACGTCTTACTAAGTAACCCCAAGGTAGACACTACTGGCAGCTGGCTTAGCTTTGCAGCACAGCCTCTCCCATTTGCCTCCAAGCCCAGAACAGGGAGCTACCAATCACAGATCACTTTGTAGCTCCTACTAGGTGGTCCTAGGACAGACACAGGTACAGCTGAATTGTGTCTGCACCAGAGCCCCTCCCAAGAGGCCCCAAAACCAACACACCTGGCAGCCTGCTTCAGACCACATCAGAGCATCACCTAATTGGCTCCACAGATGACACACCCAAAGGATGGACTCTGCAGGCACCAGAGCCATGATAAAGTGAATCCTGCTCCATGGGGCAGCTCCTGCACAATGGCTCAACCACTGTAGTCATGGCCAGTCATCATAGTCAGTCATCCTGAGGGCCAATCACACCCACTGATGTGCTAACAGCAATCAAGGCTCAACTACAACAGTAGGGGACACAGAGCCCACACAAGGGACACCCCTGGAGTACCTGGCCCAGGTGACTGGAGGCTCTCCACCACTGGGCCCTACAGGGCTCCTACTACATAAGGCCACTCCATCAAGACCAGGAGACATAACAGATCTACCTAATATGCGGAAACAAACACAGGGTGGCAACAAAAATGAGGAAACAAAGAAATATGTGCCAAATGAAAGAATAGGACAAAACTCCAGAAAAAGAACTAAATAAAATAGAGGTAAGCAATCTACCGGATACAGAGTTCAAAACAGTGGTTGTAAGAATGCACAATGAACTTAGGGGAAGAACAGATGAAGTCAGTGAGAACTTACACAAAGAGACAGAAACCATAAAAAAGAACCAATCAGAAATGAAGGATACACTAACTGAAATGAATAATACATTAGATGGAATCACAGCAGATTAGATGAAGCAAAGCACTGAATCAGTAATTTGGAAGGTAGCAGAAAACACCCAACTGCAACAGAAAAAAGAAAAAGAATTTTTAAAAATGAGAATAATTTAAGGGACCTGTGGGACAACATCAAGCATAATCACATTTGCATCACAGAAGTGCCAGAAGAACAGAGAGAGCAAAAGACTGAAAACCTATTTGAAAAAATGACCAAGAAACATCCCTAACCTTTGAAGAAATAGATATACAATTTCAGGAAGTGCAGAGAATCCCAAACAAGATGAACCCTGAAAGAGGCCACACTAAGGTACATCATAATTAAAATGTCAAAGATTAAAGACAGAGGATCTTAAAAGCAGCAAGAGAAAAGTAGTCAGTTACAACGGAGTTCCTATAGGACTGTCAGCTGATTTCTCAACAGGCTGGAGGGACTGGCACAAAATACTCAAAAGCAATGAAAAAAAAACATACAACTGAGATTACTTGCAAGGCTATCATTTAGAATTGAAGGTGACATAGTGCTCCCCAAATAAGAAAAGCTAAAGAAGTTCATCATCACCAAACCAGTATTTTAAGAAATATTAAAGAGACTTCTTTAAGAAGAAAGATAAAAAGATCAAGAACATAAATAATGGTATGGCAAAAACTATGTATCTATCAATAATTACTTTAAATGTAAATAGATTAAATGCTCCAATCAAAAGAAATAAAGTGGTTGAATGGATAAGAAAACAAGGCCCATAGATATGCTGCCTAAAGGACAGCCACTTCATGTTGAAAGGCACACGCAGACTGAAAGTAAGGGGATGGAAAAGATATTTCATGCAAACAGAGACAAACAAACAAACAAAAACCCTGGGGTAGCAATGCCTGGATCAGACAAAACAGACTCTAAAACAAAAGCAGTAACAAGAAATAAAAGGACAGTTCACATACAATAGCCAGGATATGGAAACAACCTAAGTGTCAATCGACAGACAATTAAAAAGAAGATGCTCTGTGTGTGTGTGTGTGTGTGTGTGTGTGTGTGTGTGTGTGAGAGAGAGAGAGAGAGAGAGAGAGAGAGAGAGAGAGAGAGAGAGAATATTACTCAGCCATAAAAAGAATGAAATCTTACTACTTGTAACAATACAGATGGACCTGCCGGGTATTATGCTAAGTGAAATAAGTCAGAAAGACAATTACCACGTGATTTTACTTATATGCGGAATCTAAAAAACAAAATAAACAAAACAGAAACAGACTCATAGATACAGAGAACAAACTGATGGTTGACAGATGGGAAGAGGGTAGGGAGCCAGATGGAAAAGATGAAGGGATTAAGTACAAATTGGCACTTACAAAATAGTCACGGCGATATAAAGTACAGCATGGGGAATATATCCAATAATATTGTAATAACTAGGTATGGTACCAGATGAGTGACTAGGCCTATCAGGGGGATCACCAAATTATATAAATTTAATATATAAGTTTAACCACTATGCTGTACTACTGAAACTAATATTGAATGTCAACTGTAACTAAAAATTTTTTAAATTTTACACTATAAAAATAAAACTTCTTTAAATTTAAAAAAGAACAAAGGTACCTGTCTTCAAGACTTACTTACTATGAAGCTACTACAGTCAAGGTATTTGTGGTTTAGGTATAAGGAAAAACAAATAGATCAATGAACTATAACAAAGAACATAGATATAAGTCCTCACTTAGTATTATCTGAATTTCTACAAAAGTACCAAAGTAATCCAATGAAAGGAAAGTCTTTTTCAACAAATGGTTGAAACACAGCTAAATATTCATATGGAAGAAATAAACCTCAATCCTTACCTCACACCCTATACAAAGCATCAATTCAAGATGCATTATAAACCTAAACAGAAAATAACCATAAAGGAAAAAAACTGATAATTAGACTTCATTTTAAAACTTCTGCTCATCAAGACATCCATCATCAAGAAAATGAATAGGCAAGTCACAGACTGGAAAAAAAATATCTGTACAACATATTTGACAAATGATTAGCATTCAGGACATATGAAGAACTCCTATCTCAAAAATAAAAACAATTCAATTTACTAATAGTGATTTTGACCAACTACTTCTCCCTAGGGATGACAAAATCTAATTTTTAAGGTTACTGCCAAGATCAGGTGAGTAAGGGTAAATATTAGGTTGGTCAAAATGTTCATTTGGTTTTTTTTTTGGTAAGATGGCTCTAATAGCACTTACTTGTCTTTAGCTTCATTTGAAACAATTTTGCTAGATTGTATTGTGACAGCTGTCATATCAGCATGAATTTAAAAAAACATCAAAATTGGTGAATTTTTGTGTAGCCATTTTAATATTGAAGATGGAAGAAAATATGCAACATTTTCAGCATTTTATGCTTTATTATTTCAAGAAAGGTAAAAAGGCAACTGAAATGCAAAAAAAGGTTTATGCGATGTATGGAGAAGGGGCTGTGACTAATCAAATGGGTCAAAAGTGGTTTGCAAAGTACCGCGATGGAGATTTCTCACTGGACAATGCTCCACGGTCAGGCAGACCAGTTGAAGTTGGTAGTGATCAAATTGAGACATTTATTGAGAACAATCAACATTATACAACGCAGGAAATAGCTGACACACTCGAAATATTCAAAACAATAAAGTTATTAGTGAAAATGAAAAATGTGTCTTTTATTTTACAGAAAAAAAACTAAATAGACTTTTTGGCCAACACAATATAAGGACATAGTACATACTGCCTAGCACCAACCAGTAGAAATTGTAGCCACTGTTGTTACAAAGACCAGGAATATCTTGTAGACCCATGAATTTCAACTTTCTTTTCCTAAACAAGAGAATCCTGTTTTCAAATAAAATCTCATATATATAAAAATTCATACAAGTAGAACTATGGATGAGGTGGGTGGTAAAGATGGACTGTAATACCAGTACTAGTCCTGGTCGTCCTGCCCTTCTCACACCTCCTTAGAATCCTGGTGGTCTACAAAACACATTCTGAAGAACCAATGCTGTAGAACAGGGAAAGAAAAATCGCGGGCTGGCCACCTGTTTTTAACAATAAGCTTTTATTGGAAAAGTCACCTCATTCATTTACTTTATCTATAGCTGCTTTCATGCTATAACAATAGAGTATCTGTGACAGAGACCATATGGCCTGCAAACCTAAAATATTTACTATCTGTCCATTTAAGAAAAGTTTGTCAACTTTTGCTTTAAAAGAGTACATTTTCTGAGGGCCAAGATGTGTAGCACCGTGTTAGTTAAGATGCTGTGGAGGAAATAAAAATGGTTGTGACCCTGTTAATAACAATACTAAGCTTATGAATATAAATCATTAATGTTTCATCCTAAAAAGGAACTTTCTGGGGTTTGACTCTTCTATAAATTAAGAGAACCTGAGATATTAGCATCAAAAATTCTGCAATGTATGAATGTTGTTTGGATCCTGATTTCAACAAACCAACTGTAAAAAACAATTATGAGAGTCAAGGAGATTTCAATGGACCAGATATTGGATGATATTAATTAGGTATAATAATATTATGATTAGAGTTTTAAAAAAGAGAGATCTTATATTTAATTATCATACAATAAAACGATATCTGGGATCTGATTTGAAATAATCTGGGGAGGGGGGTTGTAGATGAAATAAATACAGATGAAACAACAGTGACCATAAATTCATAATTGGGTGACACAAGGGGGTTTCAAGGTACTACTATTCTCTCAATTTTTGTGTTTCAAATTTTCTATAACTAAAAAGAAAATGAATATATACAGTCCTTCTGCAAGAGAATAATCAAGGTAAAACTGATCATGTGTCTTTTGAGTAAATTGGTATTACAGTCAGGTGGTACAAATATAAGGACTTAGAAAAACACCAAGAGGCCTCTTTCTAAAGAATCATTAATGGCAGTCAAATCCAGTGGTTGCATATTGTCATCAGAGTCTAAACTAAGATAATATTAAATGAGTTTCATATGTAGGAAAAACTCTGAACTCTGAATTTTAGTGGCTGCTTTATCAAGGTTCCTATGAAAGTGAAATGAATGACAATGGAACATAATACAAATGTGAACTTTTAAGTGTCTTATAATATGTACAAAAGAATATATATGCAAACCAATCATCCAACTTAAGAACTAGACTATTACCAAAACCGATTAGCTATGTGCTTCTTTCTGATCCCATCCTTTCTCTTCACACATCCCCACCAAGCAGCCTTTATTCTCAAAACTATTGTCATTACTTTGTTCTTATAGCACACAGCCTGACCATAAATTCTTTAAACAGTATACTGACTATCATATTGGATTGAGTATTCCCAAACTTTTTTTTTAAGCTAAACTTTCATGGGTGACTTTTTGGAGCATAAGCTTTTGAATTAAAGCTGGTTGTGTACCCCAGCTCTTGCTGCTTTCAAAGTATGTGATCTTGGGGAAATTATTTTTCCTGTCAAGTCTTAGTTTCCTTTTCTATAAAAGTGGAATAATATCTGCTTCAAAAGTTTGTTGTGAGAGTTAAAACAGAATATACAAAAAGCATAGTTTCTGGGGGGAGGGGGGTTTAAGAGGACAAAATGGTAATGGAAAAAAACACCATAAAGATTAAATTTAAAAAAAAAGAAAAAAGCATAGCTCCTAATACATAGCAGGTGCTCATAAATAGTAGCTATTTTTAGTTAAAATAGATATGATTTATAAAGACCTGGCAAATTAAATCCTTTTTTTAACGGGAAAAATAGTATCTTACTATCAAGAGTTTCTTTCAGTCCTGGCCGGCGTGGTTCAGTTGGCTGGGCATCATTCTACAAAGCAAAAGGCTGCCAGATCAGTTCCCAGTCAGGACTCATGCCTGGGTTGAGGGTTCAGTCCCCAGCTGGGGAGCATACGATAGGCAACCAATCGACGTTTCTCTCTTGCGACGATGTTTCTCTCCCTCTCTTTCTCCCTCCCTTCCCCTCTCTCTAAAAATAAAAATATTAAAAATTAAATAAGAACAGATATCTTTAAGAGGAGAAAAAAAAGAACCTATAAAAAAACTTTCCTTTATACTGGCCCTTAGAAAATTCCCTAGTAGCCAGTCATTCTGTGACTGGCCAATCTCCACAGCCACCACGCAGGTGCTGATAATCCTGATGGTTTATCTAATCCTTTGACACTGCACACATGCTTTTATTGAGGTGACTTATGTTATATTGACTCAGTTCACCAGGAAATAGTCTGAATCCATCAAACTTTCTTCCAGGTAATTGAAAAAGCTGACGAGGTCAATTTTGATGAGATGAGATTTCATGTTTACATTCAGGGGTGAAGGATTCTAGTGCTCCGCCTTCCTAAAACTGACTTAGACCTCTATGGTCTCAAACTTTGCCCTAATGCCTTTCCCTGTCTCTACACAGGGGAAGGCAGAACATAGCAATGAAGAAGAAGGCTAGCTCTGGAGTCAGGGAGGCCTGGGCATGGGCTCCAGCTCTGTCTGATGCTGGACAAATACTATGCCTGTCTGATACCAGTTTCCTCACAGGTAAATTGGAGATAACAACACTTACCTTCTAAGGTAATTAGAGTCCTGACTGTGGTTCTAAAACAGTTCTAATAGATGACTGATGTAACAGGAATTCCTTGATCTTTCTTCTTTCTCAAAATGCTCTAGATCAGCAATTTTTAACCTTTTCCATTTCATGGCACAAATAAACTAATTACTAAAATTCTGCAGCACACAAAAAGATAGATATATTTTTGCTGATCTGACCAAAAAAGTAGGCATAATTTTGATTCATTCACGCTAGACGGCTACTGTTATGCTGGCTGTTGTCACTTTTTAATTTGACAATCTAAGGGAAAAGAAGTCAGTGCCCCTGACTATATAGTCAGGTATTGCATGTTTTAAAAATTCTTGGAGCTCACCGGTTCAAAATCACTGCTCTAGGTGCCTAAATTAAAAAGTATGACTAGATCATGAAGTTAAAGAACTTCTTTAAAGTGGTTTTTAGCTGTTAATATTCCTTCAACACATAATGCTTTGGGTATTAACTCAGGTGTTAATAAGAGCTACTTTATTTTTCAAGAAAGGAATAAGCACATCTGGCAGAAAGAAACCTGCTAAAAGAAATCCTGAGGCCCGGCGCTTCAGCAGCAAGGCACAATGAGCAGAAGTAAGCCAACACAGTCGATGTTACGAGGAACAAGGTGGGAACAGCGAAGGCAATGAGGACTCGCGCAGACACAGACTGCATTCAGACTGCCACTTCACGTGCCACATCATATGGCACCTTTATTAATGGACCATAGTGGAGGTGCTATGAGGAAATGTCACACAGAAAGGCTGAACAAAAGTCTTCAGAAGGCAACTAAGACGACCCCTGTACCAGGCCACCATCTCCTCCTTAGCTTCCTCTTCCCATCATCAATGGCAATGAATTCTTATCCTTTCTCCTGGCTGCCCACTCCCCCTTTAATTCTGCATAGGTTCCAATACTCTTTTCCCCGTATCAGTGCCACTTCTATCCACACCGATTAGATCTTTCTGCAGGATCAGCACTGCTTCTGCTTGAAGAAATAAAAGCTTTGACAGCATTCACACAAGAAGGGGGTTGCTGTCCCAGGCAGTACAAATCTAGAAACTTGGTAAAAACTGATGGGTGACTGGAAATAATTTGGAAAGTACCTTTGAAGCAAAAGGCAAATGCCTTATAAAGAACTCATACAAATTGATAAGAAAAATACTAAGAAACCAATACTCAGGCAAAGTTCAGAGAACAATTCTTCAGAGAAGAAATACAAATTGGTTTTTACAAAAAGAAAAGAATTTCAACTTCACTAATAATCAAAGAAATATAAAGTATAATGAAATGCCATTGATTACCAAAAATATGCCATGCTTTTTTAAAAAACTGTACTTCTCAGTATTCGAAATGGTGTGACAAGAGGAACACTCATTTGCTACTAGTGAGAATTTAAATGAGTATAACCTTCCAAAAACCAATCTGAAAACTTCATACATATAATCCAGTAATTACACTTTTAATAATCCCATTTAAAGAAGTAACTCGTCACAAATTCAGACAATTTATACATTTCAAGGCTAACTGCTATTTCGGATGCATATCTTTCATAGAAAAAAAAGGTAAAAACTCATGCTTGATATTAGAGAAACAATAAAGCAAAAATCTGTCCTTTTTCTTACCAATCAAAAGGAATCCCTTCCTAGGTGAGTGGTGAGTGCTTCTATTTTAGCACTTCAACTGATCTGTAGCGTACTTAGCTGTGCCCGAGTCTGTCTGTCTCACTGAACTGTGAATCCCCTGAACGCAAATTCTCACTGAATTGTGAATTCCCTGAATGCAAATTTGAGGTCCCATTCAGCTCTGTATCCTATCTCTTACAACCTCTTTAGCAGCCCCAGCACCTAGCACAATACTTCACTAATAGCAGGACACAAAAATTTGTGTTAAGCTGAATCACTGTACAGAGCCAGTTAATGACTTCAGATAGTTTAATTTTATACACATAAAGTCATCTATCTGAGCACACAAAAAAGACAGGAGCAAACACAGTATTTATAACTGACCTAATTCTACCACAATTTGGAGTAAACTCGATCCCACGATATTATAGGAATGAGTAGATTGCATTCTAATGTTGCGGCAGTAGTAGTAGCAGTAGTAGTAGTAGCAGCAGTAGTAGCCATCAGAATCTGCAGTCATTTCCCTTTTTCCTTTCTCCTTCTTCCTGCCTGGAACACAGATGTGAGGTCTAAAGATGCAGCAGCCATCTCGAGACCGTGAGTCAAGAAGCCAGAAGTGAAGGACTGTAGAGCCAAAAGAGCTAAGTTCTTGTTACATCACTGAGCCACTGCCTCACTCTAGACATCTTGTTATGTGAGAAAAAGAAACACTACATGTTAAACCCATTGTTAATGGTGTTTTCCGTTATCGTGATTGATAGAATTTTCTGATAGGATTTTAATTTAATTTTCTGATAGGATTGATAGAATTTTCAGATAAAGGATTTCCCATTACTTGTTCTGACTTATAAACGGTACACACCCATCTACCTGGTTACAATGGCGAGACTAAGGCTGGACACTTAAATCACGTAAAGTCAGTCAGAGTCTTTCTTTAGACTGACTTAGGTGGTCTCCTTGACACTAAAGGCTAGAGTCTATGGCTGCTGGTAGTCATTTTGATTGACCCTTGAAAAAGCCTATCTGTTAAAGAGAGACAAGTGGAGTCAAAAGATGGAGAGATATCAGCTTTGCCTGAAGCCTGCACCAGACTTCTCAATTATTATGCAAACTTTCTCTTTTTTTTGCTTAAGGTTAGTTGAGTTATATTTCCAACCAAGAGTCCTACATACTACAGTGGGGTAGGCATACGAATAGTTATTTTACAGCTGGAAAAGCTCTGCCTTGTATTAACCCACATAACTCAAGTTACATTTGTTGTTCTCCAACTGTCTACTATTTCTTTTCATACTGCCCACACTACAACCATATTGAATTGCTTGCCCTTTCCTACACACGCTTCACGCTTTTCTATTTATTTGATTTTTGCCTACTGTTCTTTTACTTTAACGCCCTTCCCTCTTAATCTCTAATCACATTTCCTCTGAAGCACCTCAGGATTTTATCTGTATGTCCCTTAGTAGATTTGACCTTGTATTACAGTTATTCATGTACATGTCTTATCTATCCAAATGCACTGTAATCTCAGTGTGTTTGGATTTGTGTTTCTCCCCATAAGTCAATCTGTCCCTCAAAACCATGTTTTTTCTACTAAATCTATGCTATTTCCCATGAGCACATAGTTAACACCTCAGTAGTTAGGTGTCAATAGCAATATACTTAATCTAATTGCCCTGGGTATCACAAAAGCCACATTGATACAAGTGAGAGGAGTGAATGGGGTACAAATTACATTCAGGTAGGCAAACAGAGGATAGTAAAGAAAAAAAATCAATTTTGTCTAGTTTAAGAAATGTTTTATGATTTCTGCTGAGTCACCCAAGTCAAGCCTATCATCGGCCTCAGTCCTTTTCTGTTCGCTCTAACCACCCACTTTCACATCATTATTTTCCCAGGAGATATCCATGAAGAGGAAATCACTGCTGGCAGTACCCTGGCTCTAAGCCACAGCCCTGTATCTAGGCCCAAAGTGTACACCATTAATGCCTTCAACATCCCCAACTCTCCTATGATCTACTTCTCACTAGCTTATTCTTACCACTTTGACTACCAGATTGCCTTTCCCTGCCTTTCATCGTTCCCTTCACTCTCCCTGGCTAACTGCTTATCCTTTATGTATTAACACAAAGAAATAAAGGCTTCACCGAGACTACACAGGCAAGAAGAATATTCAATAATAACAGCAGCTATCATTTATTTTATACCTGTTACAGGCTAGACACAGTGCTAGATACTTTATAAAGTGTCTCGGATTCTCATGACAATCCTGGTGATGTCAGACTAATTTTACGAAGAGGGCACCTGATCATCAAAGAGGTAAGATAGTTTCTCAAATATTACCCAGCTGACAGTATTACATACAGCTCCACCTAATTCCACAGTTCATGTTTCTCCCACTCTATCATACTGCCGAAACTTTGGCTGTTCTCCCAGTTTCCACCCTAGTCCCCATTCCAAAAATCTATTCACACAGCAGCCGGAGTAATTCTTTGCTCAAATACTGTTTCATTCTTTGCTCAAATCCCTCCAGTGGTTCCACCTTTGTTCAGAGTGAAAACTGAAGTCCTTACTATCGCCTAAGAGCCCTGTTCACTTGTCCCCTCCCCAATTACCTGTCTGGTCTCATTGTTTATCTCTCCTTTAGTTACTCCACTCCAGCCTCGCTGGCTTCTTTGTCATTCCCCATGCACACCAAACCTGTTCACACCTCAGGGTCTTTGCACTTAGTGTTCCATCTGTCTATAATACCCTCTCCTCTCCACCTCGAAAAACTCTTAGCTTATTCCCTCACTTCTTTTAGGTTTCTTGCTCAAATGTCACCTTTTCAAGGGACCTTCCCTGACCACCTATTTTTAAACTGCTACCTCCTGACCTCAGATTCCCTATTCACCACCACCCCTCGTCCCATTCCTCTGCTTTCTTTTTTTCTCCAAAATACTTGGCATGTAGTTTATTGTCAGTATCCCACTACTAGAATATAAGCTTCTTGAAAACAGGGACTTTGTATATTGTTTACTGTATCTGGTATTTAGTACGTACTTAATATTTATTGAATGAGTAAATGGAGAGCCTTATTCTTCTTAGGTGTTTAAATAAAAATAGTCTTGAGGATATTTTTCAGAAAACAAAGACCACCAGCCTTTGTCCTAGTCTAGATTAATTTAGCAAATCCTCTCTGCTCAAACAATGCCTTTAAAGACTGCTCTCTCTTAATTTTTCCAAAGTGTGAATAGATAGCCATGTCATTGAGCAATAGTGAGCAGACTGAGGCAACTTAACCAGAGTGTAGTATTATAATCACATAAAACTTACAGCAAAGTTAATCAGACACATATTTAATGATATACATAATTGTTATTGTGCTGCAGGATAACTAGGCATAAATGGTAGACACTTCATGTAAATGACTCTAATTACTATTTTTTTTACACAGCCAAACCAAGCATGTCTAAGATCAGATTCAGAGGAAAACAGGAAGGAAGGGAAAGCTGGAACTTAACTCAGGGAGGACTCCCTCCTATTCCATACCCGTAGGCATTGGGCTAACAGTCTCCCCTCCTGGCTTATGTATCTTCGAGAGTTAACTCTTTCCACTCCATAGTAGGAGAGGCTTCCTTTTATGAAAGATAACAAAATTAGGTTGAGGGCCTGGTCTCTATCTCCAGATACAGAGTTGACAGGAACCAGAACAATCACTACTGACAGGGGCAAGCAACCTGGCAGGGAAACCAAAAACACAGGGAACTCACTGAGGACCTATGCCAGGCACACTAGTAGGTGTTTTACATATTTTCTTTAACTTCTCCATCCCACCTGCAGCTCCCAATTCTGTTCGCAGGAAAGCAGGAGTAAGCAGAGAGGGGGAGAGTTCCAGTGTGGACTCCCTCCTTCAAATTCTCTCATAGGGCTAAAATGGCACCAGAAAGGATAATTTAGGTTAGCAAGCTAACACTCCTAGGAAGATTAAGAGGAAGCTGTTGTTTAGGGCTGTTTCCCTTGCTTCCTATCTTATCTAACCCATAAGAGGATATAGGGCTCCCTACTTTCCTATGCGTTTATGCAAACCTATCCAGCCTTTACACACCAGGCTACGCCCACCCTCTCTAAGACATCATCCCTATTCACTGCGGCTCCTCTTTTTCATATTGCACTTACTGTCAGGGACATTCATTTGGGTACACAATCACTCACTTTGTGTCACCTTGTAATTAATTTCTTAGGTTAATGCTATCTCCCTAGTGAGATGGCAAGCTCCTTAACCACATAAATCTTGTCTTCAATTTCTTTAGTAAACCACAAAAATTCCAGCATGGTTTAAAAAAAAAAAAGTGTTCCATAAGTATCCAGTAAATTAAAGTTAAGTAGAGAGGCAGTAGATGATAGAAAGGAATAAACTTGCTTTTAGGTAGACAAGTTGGTGTTGAAAAGAAGTTTGTCTTTATTATATTTCTGAACTAATTTTTTAAGATTTGATTTACTTATTTTCAGAGAAAGGAGAAGGGAGAGAGAGAGAAAGATCAATGTGCAAGAGTGATCTTCAGCTGGTTGCCTGTTGTGTGCCCCCAACCAGGGGCCTGGCCTACAACCCAGGCAAGTGCCCTGACTGGGAATCGAACCAGCAACTTTTCGGTTCACAGGCTGGCACTCAATGCACTGAGCCATACCAGCCAGGGCTGAGCTAATTTTTAAAACAAATTTCCCTATGAAAAAGAAAGTGTGACTGTCATTCAGGATACAGCAGACATCTTTGGATGGAAAGCTGAGAACCTTGGATCAGAGCTACAAGATACACAATGCCAAAAATTTAAGAGCTGCTAGTTACATCTAAAAATACACATCTGTAATGTCTGAAAGAGCCCTCAAGACCAGAGTACAAATCCCATTAAGCAGTATTAAACAGGGTCACTGACCTTGGCCCAATGGAATAAAGAGAACCTGAAAGGCTTTCCCTGAATGGATAGTGATGCAAGTCTCACTCTCCTTAGCCCAAACCTGAAGGTGTCACTTCTCAAGTTCAATGAGAACAACCTGGTTTTGCGGTATAAGTCTGCACGTGCTTTGAGAAAACTCAGAAACAAGCCTGAATCAATTTTAACAGCAAGTATTTGGGGGCTGTGAGATACCACACCACACCCCAGTAACGAAGAACAGGTTTTTTAAAAAGCAAATACTGACTTCTGGTCAAGATGGCAGACATGGCTTGCCTCTTCACACAACCCCATCAAAATTACAACTAAAATATAGAACAAGCATGACTCAGAACTGTCAGAAATCAACTTGAATGGAAGCCTGATAACTACGGAATTAAAGAAACCACATCCATCCAGACCGGTAAGAGGAGAATAAACGCGGAATGGGTTGGTCTCTCACCCACGTGTGGTGGATAAAAATTTGGGAGAGAGAGCTCAGGACTGAGGACTCCCAGCCCCATACGAGGCCCCCCAGCTCAGGATTCCAGTGCCAGGAAGAGAAGTCCACACAGTTTCTGGCTGCAAAAAGCAGCAGGGATTGAGTCCCTGAAAGATGCTGCTAGAGTTCCAAGCAGTTCCTCTTGAAGAACCCACACACAGCCTCACCTACTCAGACTTGAGCTCCAGCACCAGCACAGCAATGTGAAAGGCACCAGTGGCATAAAGGACGGAAATAAAGTGTCTGGCATCAAGGCGAGCTGAGACTATTGTACCTTTTCTAAACTCTCCCCACACAGAGCCAGCAAATTGGTGCCATATCTGAGACTCCATCAACCTGGCTAACACTATTTGACCTGCCTTGGCGATCCCCAGAGACTCTGCCCAACCCAACTTACAAGTCCAAACAAGATGCTTTTCCACATGAATGGTTAGTCTCGGCTCATGCTTCATAGTTTCCTAAACCCTCTCAAACAAGCAACAGCTGGCTTCAGTGAGCCCCAGGCCCGGCACTAGCAGCAGCCAGGTTAGATTCATAGCTTGGCTTCACCTGGGAATCTCCAAGCTCATCATAAGTAGCAGGCATCTCAGATTGCTTCACAGCTCAGGTAGGGTGGCCCCAGGCAAAACACAGGTGGGGGCTGACCTTGGCCTCCACTACCTGGGAAACACCAGGACTAGCACACCCAGTGGACAGCTACAGATCACACAGGAGGACCACCACCCTGCCCCTGCACAGCTGATCATCCACGGAGGGCGGAGGTTGGTGGTCAGTGGTCATGGCTAGTCCTTGCAGCTGGCTGGCCTGGGTAAATCTCTCCCACTGATCTGCCAACAGCAACCAAGGGTCAACTACAAGAGGAGGGTGTACTCAGCTCACAAGAAGGGCACACCTTGTGTACCCAGCTTGGGTGATAGGGAAGGCTGTGCCACTGGACCCTACAGGACACATTAATCCATGCTACTAAGACAGGGAGTCAAAGAAGCTCTACCTAATACATACAAATAAACACAGGAAGGCTGACAAAATGAACAAAGAAACATGGCCCAAATAAAAGAACAGATCTAAACTCAAGACAAAGAACTACACAAAATGAAGATAAGCAATCTATCAGATGTGGCATTCAAAACACTGGTTATAAGGATGCTCAAGGAACTTAGTGAGGACCTCAACAGCATAAAAAAGATCCAGTCAGAAATGAAGGATTCATTAATTGAAATAAAGAACAATTTACAGGGAAACAATAGAAGAGCAGATGAAGCTGAGAATCAAATCAAGGAACCGGAACGTAAGGAAGCAAAAAACCATCAATGAGAACAAGAAGAAAGAACCCTAAAACACAAGGGTAGTATAAGCAGCCTCTGGGACAACTTCAAGTGTTCCAACATTCGCATCATAGGCATAGGGGTGTCAGAAGAAGAGAAAGAGCAAGAAATTGAAAATCTATTTAAAAAAATAATGAAACACAACTTCCCTAATTTGATGAAGGACATGCAAGTCCAGAAAGCACAGAGAGTCCCAAACAAGACGGATGCAAAGAAGCCCACACCAAGACACATCATAATTAAAATGCCAAAGGGTAAAGATAAAGAGAGAACCTTAAAAGCAGCAAGAGGAAAGAAGTTAATTACCTACAGGGGAGTTCCCATAAGACTATCAGCTGATTCCTCAAAAGAAACTTTGCAAGCTAGAAGAAAACTGGTAAGAAATAATCAGTCATGAAACGCAGGGACCTACAGCCGAGACTGCTCTACCCAGCAAAGCTATCATTTAGAATCAAACGGCAGATAAAGAGCTTCCCAGACAAGAAAAAACTAAAGGAGTTCAACATCACCAAACCATTATTATTTGAAATGTTAAAGGGACTTATTTAAGAAAAAGAAGATCAAAACTATGAACAATAAAATGGGGAAAAATACATATCTATCAACAACTGAATCTAAAAAGCAAACTAAACAAACAAGAACAGAGACAGAATCATGGATACAGAGAGCGTTTTGATGGTTTCCAGATGGGAGGGGTGTGTTGGGGAATGGGTAAAGAGGAGGGTATAAGTAGTTACAGAACAGCCACAGGGATGTAAAATACAGAATAGGAAATGGAGTAGCCTAAGAACTTGTACACATGACCCATGGACATGGACAATGGTGGAAGGACTGCCTGAGGAAGTGGGGGATACTGAGTGGAGGGGGACAAAAGGGGACAACTGTAACAGCATAATCAATAAAATATCATTTTAAAAAAATAAATAAATAAAAAGCAAATATCATATAGCTGAAAGATACCTGATCATAGTGAATATACAGCTTCCTGTCTAAGCATAAACTATCAGAGTTCAGTCTGGAAAGTATAAGTAGGGGCTGCTCTATACTACTCCTTATCCAATAATTCTGACCAGTAGAAGGTCATCTATTCCTAGAGCTTAAGGGGCATTCAACTTCTTAAACTCATTTATTTCTGGATCTCAATGCTGAATAGGTTGTTGACTCGGACAAGTAACACCAGTTAGTAAGCATTTTCAGTGAGATACACAAGACAGTCTCTTCCTCCTCTGGTCACCAAATGCCCAACCCCAGAATTCTTTCAGT
The DNA here is from genome assembly GCA_004026545.1 of Mormoops blainvillei. Classification (NCBI taxonomy): domain Eukaryota; kingdom Metazoa; phylum Chordata; class Mammalia; order Chiroptera; family Mormoopidae; genus Mormoops; species Mormoops blainvillei. Next base: position 24,290 of record PVJD01008440.1, read on the forward strand.
CACTGGAACTCTCTGCTAAAAATCAAACTAAAGAACTATGTCAAATTAAAACTGCATCTAAAACCCTAGGCCTTCAGTGCTCTTCTGGTAAAAGATGTTGGTGGCCCTGGCCAGGCGGCTCAGTTCACTGGAGCACTGTCTCACATCCCAAAAGGCTGCAGGTCTGATTCCCACTCAGAGCCCATATCTAGGCTGTAGATTCAATTCTCTCCCTTTCTCTCTCTCTAAAAATCAATAAGCGTATCCTCAGGTGAGAATTAAAAAAAAAAAATTTGATGACCAGATTTACGTCTTCACCTTTCCTTGTATTTAAACACTATAATGTTATTAATAACGATCCTTAAAAATGGTGGCAAAATCTTTGACCTGTTAATTCCACTACTAGGAGTAGTAACAGCAGCTGAAAGTTCTTAAGTACTTACTATGTGGTAGGCACTGTGCTAAGCACTTTCCTTAAATTATCTCATTTAACCTCACAAAAACCAAGTAAGATCATTACAATTACTTGACAGATGCATAAGGGGAAGCTTGGAAACTAATACAGGGTCACGCACTCTAGTGACAGAGGTTGAACTCAAGCTCAGATTATTCGACTCCAAAGCCCATCTTTCTACCACTCAAACTAGGAAAATAATCCCAAAATAGAGCAACAACTTAAGGCAAAAGAGTTTCAGTGCCATGCACATGGCCATTTGAAGCATTCTAAATACACAACAGTTACGTAAATGGAGGTAATTCGAATTACAAAATATTATGTAGGCATTCAAAATATTTTTATATTTAACTTTTAGTGACTCATGAAGGAAATTTTATGCTATAAGTAGAAAAAGCCAAATACAAAACTTTACATATAGTCAGATCTCTACTATGTAAAAGTTATCTGCATATGGAAAGATCTAAATTTACTGTTATATAAAAAAAGACAAGTTGCAGAATAATATATATATGGCATGGACCCACTTATGTAAACAGCACCTGACTCACTGTAAGTATTCAATAAATGTAGGCCGTTATTATTATTATCGTTATTACTACAACTACTACTACTACGGTGGACATGCACTACTTTATAATCTGGGGGGGAAAATCAACAAATTTATTTAAATTATAAGTTTTGGTATGTTGCTTATTTAAGACATAAGAAGTACACTGCTTCAGAAAAATTAAATAACACGTATCTTTCCTTCCCAGAAATCTTAACCTCTAAACTACCTCACAAGTTCATATTAAATACCTCTAACTTATGGGAATCGAGTAGCACTAAGAAAAACATTGCAACACTACAATCATCTAAAGCATGGTAACATTCAGCATGCTGGACCACAGAAAACTGTACTGACAGTATTATATGTAGAATTTAAAGTCATAGATAGAAAAGCAAGATCGTGGCGGAACTTCAAGGGCCACTATCTCGCACTGCACTAGAACTGAGGTTTTGGTGCACTCTTCAATAGATAAGCAACAGCTCCAGGGTGACATAGCAGAGATATGTAGAACATGAATGGAAATTAGAAATATTTTTCAACTGCTGTTTTCAGGTAGAATTTACTTACACATACACAAACCCACAGGGGACTTATTTTGAATTGAAAATGGGCAACTCTGGAACTTAGTTCCTCAAGTTCCATGCAAGTCTCAATATTTAAATATGTAAGTTGAAATGCAAATTCCATGGCAATGTAATGAATCTGGGTCTACCTATGGCAAACGAGTTGAAACATTAAAAGATAGAAGATTTTTCCCTTTCCCTTCTCCTCAGGTATGTGCTACAAAATAACATACCTACCAAAGTAATAAAGAACATGAAAAGTAACAAAGAACTAAATAGAAAATAAAAAACAAACCAAAAAAAAACAACTAACTTTGAAGAATTGTCTCTTTTTCCTGTACTGTACTGTACAGAATTATAAAACCATCACACGGTTAGTCCTTACCTGTATCTTGCCCCACCAGCCCATTGCAGTACATGGCATGTCGCTCAATCTTTGTGGGTGGGAAGCCTTGGTCACACAGTGGGCAGGATACCCTGGTACTGGATGAGAAGGTAGAAATAGGTATTTCCTCTTCAGCATCCTCCCTGTTACCAACCTGAAGAATATGACAAACAGCAATTGTTAACACTTTTACTTTATAAAACTATTTTCCCCCAAAGAACTAAAAGAAACGCTATCCATACTTCATTTACTTTCAAAGAGACCATTCCTGTCAGTTTGCAAATTCAGGACTGAGGACTGAGAGATACAATAACGTAGATAATATTTATTCAATACCTACCCACTGTGTGCTAAGTACTCTGTGAGTAATACTCATTTAATCCTCATAGTAATCTACCGAAGGTATTAACATACCCCTTTTACACATGAGAAAAGTGTTGTCCAAAACAGTAAAGCAACCTGCCCGAGGTTACAAAACCAGTAAGTGGCAGGACTCCAAAAACTGAGGGCATTCCTCTCTATCACACTGCAAGGCACTGTTCTCCTTGGTCAGTACACTGTGCCTGCTGCATTTCAACAGTCTGTATGGCAACATCACCTTAAAGACACTTTTTCAATCTCACAAAAGAACTGTGATACTGTACTTGACCTGAGACATATATAAGGAGTTAGAAAACAAAAGAGCCCTACGGAAAAGCAGGACACCTAAAACTCAAGAATCTAGGTCTCAGCTTACACCAGTGAGACATACCACCTCTTGTGTTTTTATTTATGACTTTTGGATTGAAAGAGGAAATACAACTAGGACCCAAATATTTAAGAAGTCCAAAGAATAGTCATTAAGACAATTCTGCCAAAGCCATTCTTATACCTTATCTCTCTTGTTCCTCCTGTTGTTATATAGTCATCATTTTTCCGACAGTTGCTGGTGTCTCTCAGAGGCAGTTTTATTTTACCTTTACAGGTCAAAACTGAGAACTCTGCAGTGATTAATTTAACAGTATGCGTGAGCACTGCAGCACTGCTGCCTAACACTTGCCTCGAAGGACAGCATGTCCTATACAATCAATGTGAAACTGTCCTGCATAGTCACTGCTTCCATTTAAGAGCAAGGAGCACCTGGGCTGTCATTATGCCTTCCTACAGGGGGAAAATGAACCATCTTCTGCTGCAAGAAAACAGGACCAAAACTGCAATGGGTAGATAATCTGAGCTCTGAGCCAACTGGGTTTTGGGACGGTTTTTTGTCTCTTAAGTTTAGGCCAACCCTAAAATCGACTGCTTGTGAATGTGACCCAGCAGAGGCCATCTAACACCAAGCCAAACAGTTTCACTGCCAGGAAATGCTGTTTTCAACACACGTGCCTTGAACTTAAAAAGACATACTCTGAAAGGGAAAAAAAGAAAGATGAGAAAGGGACTAACAGTGGCTGAGTTCCTATACTATACTATGCCAGGCTTGGTCAAGTGTTTTCCATATCCATCCCTCACAGCAACCCGACGAGTAAAGGTATCACTAGCTCCAGTATTACAGAAGAGGAGACTGAGGCTTGCAAAGGCAAAGTAACCTACTGATCACAAAGTTAGTAAGTTGGCAATCCAGATTCAAGGCCTGTATGGCATCAACCTTTCGGTATTTCCATTCCACCATGGGGTGGCAAAAGCAAAAGGTATCTCCTCCCACTTTGTTTCTGGAGGCTGGCTCTGCCAGGTACTGGAAGACTATATGGTTCCATTATTCTTCTCTAGGAGGTGGGGTCTACAAGTTCTAGGTGTTATTTATTCCAAGTTTAGTCACTGAGTTTCTTACATATCCAGGTTCATCTGTTCATAAACTTTACAACGAAAAGTCATTTTGTGCACGCAAGGCCATGTGAGCAGAAGGGAAAAAACATCAAATATACCCAATAATGTGCAAGTAGTCTTGAGTTACTGAAAGTTAGTGTCGACTGAGCAGTTACTTGGCCTTCTAAAGTTCAGTAAGTGCAGAAATATTGTATAACATGAATGTCACAGTGCTCACACCCAGCACTATACTCCAGCTCTATAAAGTGCAGACAATGTACCTTCAACTGTTAATGTATTCAAGAGGGAGCAGTCTGTCTATTACTGTCTTATTGTGAAGACAAGATCACTTCCAATCACACTCACAGGCAGCCCAGAAGGTTTCTGAACATTTTTATATTAAAATGAGATTTTTTTTCCAACACCATTAAAATGGTCTATTTAAATATTAACTCTAATGGAGGAACCTCAAGAAAAAAAAAGTACAAGCAAAGCAACTTTTATTAAGACCATGCACTCAGGGATTAGGTCTCTGTAGAACTGCTTATGCTTCTTTTAAAATACTATACAGTCATTTCTCAAAAGGGGAAGTTGGACACCAAATCCTGATTACTTAAAGGTCTCTTACCTTCTGGTCTCAAAAGAAACTTCAAGAAATGGACCCAGTGAAAATAAAAGTGTGTCCTACAAATCACCAACCCTGCCCGCCTGCTGTTCAACTAAGAAAGCTGTTTAGCTACTTTCTCTTTGGCTACAGGTCCCTTAACACAATTTACTTAAAAACCAACTGACTAAACCAACTATTTGATTCTGAATGACATCCATTAACTCTTCTGAAAACTGATCATCTGAGATCCATCTAAGAGAAACTCTTGTAAGGGTAAGCTATTAGAAAACATTATTTCCAAAGGAACCTGACCACTGCAGGAAATCAAATCAAGACAGGTTACAGTTCTGCCACAGGTTATTCCAAATACTTAAATACTGTTGGGCAATTCTCTGTCATTAGTAAGGTAATATCGCCAAACAGTTACAATGCATTACAAAGCAGAAAAATAACTGGTTTCACATGCATACTTCTACTTCTGCCAAATTTCTACTACAGTCTTCGTCTAATTTAATATTCAGAAAAACCCAGTGAACATCTCCATTTTACATATGAGAAACTGAAATTAAGAAAAGCATTCCTCTTCTGTGCTCCCCTAATGCCCTACACATCTATCGTTATATTTCTCAGACCACATTATAATTTTAATTTTCTATTTGTATGTCTGTCTCCTCCCTTAGCAGGACTCTTTGAAAACAGGGACTGTTTTTTTCTTATTTAATTTTATATCTCAAGAGTCTACAACAATGACTAAATCCAGTATACTAATTGTAAATATCTGCTAAATAAATGACTAAAATGATTAATTAAATAATTTGTGCAGCCCTGGCCAGTGTGGCTCAGATGGTTGGAGCACCGTCCTATAACCAGAAGGTTACAGGTTTGATTCCCAGTCAGGGCACATACCTAGGTTGTAGGTTAAATCCCTGGTCTGGGCATGTATGGGATGCAACCAGTTAATGTTTCCCTCTCTTCCTTCCTCTCTCTCTAAAAGCAGTGAAAAAAAAAGTCCTCGGGTGAGGATGTGGGGATAAAAATACTACTACTAATAATAATAATTCATGCAAGGTCACAAAGTTAAGTGGTGGGACTGGTATTCAAAATCATGTCTTCTCATTTCAATGCTCAAGTTACACTTGCACCATCCCATACCACTTACCAATAAACAAGAAATCTTAGGACAAATGCTCCTATACACAGATTCCAAGGGCAAGAGTCCACACCCATTATACTATCTTTGCGTACATAGAATGTACAGATTCTGTGTTTCTAGTAAGTGACTTATAACTAGTAAGTGATTACTAAATGACTTAAACACTACAGCATCTCTAATTTCTTTCAATGGAAACTTCTAAGACTACAGACATCCATGGATATCAGCAAATAACAACTCAAAAGGAGGACATTCAATGTGAAAAAGACAGTACAATTCCATCCATTTGATGTGCAGTGGTGCAGACATATACACTATAAATTCTAAACAGGGTTCATGCTCTTTACCCCAAACAAAGAACAGTCTCCTTTGCAGTCATGGATGGGTAAAAATCAGACTTGATTAACTAAAGTCTTGCAGGGCTTCTTTTACACATTAAGATGACTGGGTTAATAACACTCTGTTCCCCCTATCTCCATTTAGAAGGTTCTGGTCCCTCCTTAGGAAAGGGACCTGAGGCCATTTTGACATTATCTCGCAGGATCTGTCCTCAGTTGCTCTGTGCTACAGGGAGTGTCATCATCTTTTCTATCACTACTGGTGTCAGGGAATCTTGGTCTGTCAACTATGAAAGATCAGGTTCCAGGGAGTCGAGCAATGTGTGTGTGATTCATGAAAGCAGAATTTCTGCCCAGTAACCTGCAGTGCAGAAAATAGGGAGGGGATCTAACTTCAACTGTAAAAACTGTTTTTAAAAAACCTAGAATATAAAAAGGAGTAAGAGAATGAATCCCTTTTAAGGTCCTCAGAACAAGATAGCATAAACAAATGTAACCAAAATCTTTATTTCCACAGAAATATTAGTTTAATTCTCAGGCTATTTTCACAACAACAGATTTTAAAGACTTTAAGTTCTTTAAAAAAAATTCTTGCCCTGACTGCTGTGGCTCAGTGGATTGAGCATCAGCCTGTGAACCAAAATGCTGCTGGTTTGATTCCTGGTCAGGGCACATGCCTGGGTAGGGGGCCAGGTCCGCAGTTGGGGGCATGCAAGAGGCAACCAGTCAATACTTCTCTCCTTCCCCTCTCTCTAAAAATAAATAAAATCTTTTCTAAAAAATTCTTGTCCTATAATTGTTTTATCAGACTCAAATATGGAAAAATAGACATTGAGAATCTTCATCAGAAGCATGAATTTGGGCTTCCCATCAAGACGGCGGCATAGGTAAACATAGCACTTACTTCCCCGCCCACAACTATATCAAAATTACAACTAAAGAACAAGCATCATTCAGAACCACCTGAAATCCAGCTGAACAGAAGTCGTAAAACTAGCGACCTAAAAAAGAAGCCACACCAAGACTGGTAGGAAGGGTGGAGATGCAGAACAGGCTGCTCCCACACCCACATGTGGCAGATAAAAATCCGGAGGGACATAGCTGTGGATATCCCTCCCACCTGAGGAGTGAGGGGTCCCAGCCCCACACCAGGCCCCCAAGCCCAAGGTCCCAGGGCTGGGGAGAAAAGTGCCCACAACTTCTGGTTGTAAAAATCAACAGAAATTGAGGCTGAGTGAGACGAAGGGTTCTGGAGTCCCAGGCAGTTCCTCTTAAAGGGTCTGCGCACAGACTTACTCCGAAACACTCCCTCTGAGCTCTAGTACTGGGATAGCAGCTCAAAAGGTACCAGGACATATGAAGAAAAACTGAAATGTCAGGCATCTGGGCAAGAGCTGAGCAGCAGCTTTCTTCCAGACAGATGTGCTTACAGGGGCCATTGTTTCTTCTCTGAGAACCCCCTCACCACCACAAAGCTGGCAGACAGGTGCCATATCTGGGTCTCCATCAACCTGGCTATCACTGTTTGTCCCACCCTGGTGATTCCCTGAGACCCTGCCACCCAACTTGCAGGTCCACCCAAGCTGTTTCCAATGCCTTTTACATACAAATGGACTGTCTTGGCTCACAGTTCAGACTTTCCTAAAATCTCTCAAACAAGCAGCATCTGGCCTCAGCAAGTCCTGTACCTCTCACTAAGTGGTCCCAGGCCCGGCAGTTGCAACAGCCAACCATGATTCACAGCTTAGACTCTCTTGGGTACCTTCAAGCACGCCCAAGTAGCAGGCAGCTGCAGGTGCTTTGTAGTTCAAGCTGGGTAGCCCTGGGCAGAACACAGGGAGTGGCTGACTGTGGCCTGCACCTCCCTGGAAGCCCCAGAGACAGCGTACCAGGCAGACGGCTTTAGACCATGTGAAAACACTGCCCAAAAACCTCCACAGTGACACACTCGAGGGCCAGGTTCAGTGGGCATCAGAGCCCGGCAGAAGTCAGTCCTGCTCTGTCCTGGCTGGTGTAGCTCAGCGGATTGGGCACTGGCCTCTGAACCAAAGGATTGCCGGGTCGATTACCCAGTCAGGGCACATGCGTGGGTGGCAGGCCAGGTCCCTAGTAGGGGGTGTGCGGGAGGTAAGCACACATTGATGTTTCTCTCCCTCTCTTTCTCCCTCCCTTCCCCTCTGTCTAAAAATAAAATAAATAAAATCTTAAAAAACAAACAAAAAAAAGAAGTAAATCCTGCTCTATGGGGTGGGCCCCTGCACAGCTGATCCTCCACAGTGGTTGAGCCAGTCTTTGTAGGGGACTGGCCTGGGAGTAAATCCCTCCCACTGACATTCCAGCAGCAATCAAGGCTCAACTACAACAGGAGAATGCACACAGCCCACTTGGGGGCTAAAGGGAGACTGCAATTGGAGTGCCCAGCTTTGGTGACCAGGACAGGTTGTGCCACTGTCACTGGACACTACAGGACACCTACTGCATCAGGCCACTCTACCACGCCTGAGAGATGAAGCAGCTCTACCTAATACATAGAAACAAAGGCAGGGAGGCTGCTAAAATGAAACATACACATCTAAAATGAAAAGAACAGAAAGAAACCCCAGAAAAAGAACTAAACAAAACAGAGACGAGCAATTAGATGCAGAGTTCAAAACACCAGCTATCTGAGCCCAGGCTGGTGTTGCTCAGTGGATTGAGAGCCGGCCTGTGAGCCAAAGGGTCGCTGGTTCAATTCCCAGTCAGGGCACATGCCTGGGTTGCAGACTGGGTCCCCAGTGGGGGATGCTCGAGAGGCAACCACACGTTAATGTTTCTCTCCCTCTCTTTCCCTTTCCCTTCCCCTCTCTCTAAAAATAAAATAAAATCTTTTTAAAAAAGAAAAGAAAAGAAAAGAAAAACACCAGCTATAAGCATGCTCAATGCACTTAGAGGAGGAGTAGTTGAACTTAGAGAAAACTTCAGCATAAAAAAGGTCATGGAAACCATAAAAAAGAACCAGTCAGAAATGAAGGTTACACTAACCAAAATGATTTACAGGGAATCAACAGTAAAGTAGAAGACACCGACAATCAACTCAGTGATTTGGAATATTAGGAAACAAAAAACACCCAATCAGACAGCCAAAAAAAAAAATCCAAAAAAAAAATGAGGATATCGTAAGGAGTCTCTGGGACAACTTCAAGAATACTAACATTGACATCATGGGGGTGTCAGAAGGAGAAAGAGAATAAGGAATTAAAAATTTATTTGAAAAAAATGACAGAAAAATTCCCTAACCTGGTGAAGGAAGTAGACATAAAGTCCAGGAAGCACAGACGGTCCCAAACATGATGAACCTAAGGAGGCCCACACCAAGACACATCATAATTAAAATGCAAAAGGTTAAAGACAGAGAGAGACTCTTAAAAGCATCAAGAGAAAAGCAGTTAGTTCTCTACAAGGGAGCGTTCATAAGACTGTCAGCTGATTTCTCAATAGAAACTTCGCAGGCTAGAAGGGACTGGCAAGAAATATTCAATGTGATGAAAAGCAAGGACCCATAACCAAGATTACTCTACCCAGCAAAGCTATCATTTAGAGTTGAAGGACAGATAAAGTGCTTCCCAGATAAGAAAAAGCTAAAGAAGTTCATCAACACCAAACCAGTATTACATAAAATGTTAAAGGATTTTCTTTAAGGAAAAAAAAGATTAAAAATATGAACAATAAAACGGCAAAATACATATCTATCAGCAAATGAATCCAAAAACCAAAACAGAATAAACGAACAAGCAAAACAGAAACAAGATTCATAGATATAGAGAGTATTTTGATGGTTGCCAGATGGGAGGGAGGGTTGGGGGAATGGATGAAAAAGGTGAAGAGGTTAAGAAGCACAAATTGGTAGTTACAGAATAGTCATGGGGATGTAAAGTACAGCATAAGGAATATAGTCAATCGTATTCTAATAGCTACGTATGGTGTCAGACGCATACTAGGCTTAGCAGGATGATCAGTAAGTAACGTATTTTTTTTCCTATTCTTTTTTTTTTCTTTTTCGCAAAGCCTTGTGTCGAGGGCTGACTTTCGACAGATGGCAGCGAGGGAGCTGCTCTGCTATGTACGAAACCCTGACTCACTTAGTAAGTTATATAAATGTCTAATCATTGGGGTGTCCACCTGAAACTAATATAATACTGTATATGTCAAATAACTGAAAAATTATTTAAATTTTTTTTAAAAAGAAGTATAAACTTGTATCAATCAGGTTTATAATTAATGCCAGCTATGTGAAGTTAGGAAAGATAACACTACAAACAGAGATTTGCTTATTTTATCACACTGCTATTCTGACTTTGCAGTTCTGATCACACCTAGAAATTAGGCTGAAAGTTAGTTATCTCATAATATACACGGTCTGCCCGGAAAAAGTCTAGTCATTATTAATATAAGAAGAACAGTTTGTGCAATGTCGATGTAACTTGGAAGCCAAGGAGAGTGGACTGGAATGCACATGTATGAACAATGACGACTTCACTGTACTAGTCAGTGGAGGTGGTGGTTGGCGTTGAGTGTGTGTACTGTGTAGTTGTCGCATTCAAAATGACTGAGAACTCTCAAAATGAATTCTACTCAGAACAACGAATCTGCATCAAATTTTGCATTAAGTTTAAATGTTCCTCCACAGAAACTACTGGGTGATTCAGAAGGCTGCAGCTATGGGTAACCGGTGATTGGCAGCTTCATCACAACATGCCCACTCATGCCTCATGTCTTGTGCAGAGTTTTTTGGTGAAACATCAAATCACTCAGATGACTCAGCCCCATTACAGCCCAGATTTGGTACCCTGTAACTTCTGGCTTTTCCCAAAACTAAAATCACCTTTGAAAGGGAAGAGATCAGACCATTGATCAGATTCAGGAAAATACAACAGGGCAGCTGATGGCAACTGGGAGAACTGTGCGAGGTCCCAAGGTGCATACTTTGAAAGGGACTGAGCCGTCACTGTCCTACGTACAATGTTTCTTGCACCTTCGTCAATAAATGTCTCTATTTTTCATATTACATGGTTGGATACCTTCTGAACAGACCTCATAAATATAGCTGACTATTTCCAAGGCTATTCATCTCTATTACTTATCAGTATATAATGGAAAATATCCTAGATTTACAGACAAATCTGTGTTTACATTCTAACTCTACCATTATTAGCAGTTTGAATTTGAACAAATTACCTAACCATGTTAAGCCTCAAATTCCCCATCTGTAACAGAAATAATAAAGCATATTAAAGTACTCAAGAAACACTAACTACTGTTTTTTAGAAACAATGTTGAACTTAACTGTAAGAATCCCTCTCAGAGATAAGTGTCCCAAAAGCTACAACCCTGTCACCTAAATCTTTTCAGCCAAGGTCAATGTAACTTCAAACAGAGGACTACTAATAGAAAGAAAACACTGAGAAAAATTAGAGAGAATATTTACCTCCTTATCTGCCATTATTATTCTTACTTCATCCGGGGATTCCCTGCTACCTGGAGAGACTTCTCTTTCAAGGTCAAAAGTTTCAGGGGAACTTAGCTGTGTCTCTGTAATTAAAAAAATGTAAATCTCATTAATTTTCATTTTGTATTTTCACTGTCAAAAAAACAAACACCTGCCCTGGCTGGTGTGGCTCACTGGATTGAGTGCCAGTTTGCAAACCAAAAGGTCACTGGTTTGATTCCCAGTCAGAGCACATGTGTGGGTTGTGGGCCAGGTTCCCAGTTGGGGGACGTGAGAGAGGCAACCAGCCAATGTAGCTCTTGCACATCGACATCTTTTTCCCTACCTTCCCATCTCTCTAAAAATAAATAAAATCTTTTAAAAAATTAAAAAAACAACCAAACACCTATTTCCCCTAAAGTTAAGGTTATGATAATACAGCGGTGGCCATATCGATCCTGTTTGTTTCTTTTTAAAGCTCCACTGAGGCATAATTTACATACAGAATTAACCAATTTTCAGTATATAACTTGATGAGTTTTGACAAACACATACACCTTATACATGTATTACTTATACCATGTAATTCACCACCACAATCAAGATATAAAATATTTTAACACCCCAAAAAGTTCTTCCTTTCTAGCACCCCAAAAGGGTACCCCTTTGCAGTCAATCACCTCCCTCTTGGCTCCTTGCAATGACTAATTTAGTTTACACTGCTATAGTTTTGCCTTTTCTAGAATGTTATATAGTGTGTTGTCTTTTGTGTCTGACCTCTTTCATTTAGTATAATGCATCTGGGAAGCATCCATGTTGTTACATGTGTCAGTAGTTCATCCCTTTTTACTGCTGAGTAGTATTCCAATATATGGATATATCAATTTGTTTATCCGTTCATCAATTGATCCACTTGGCTTTTAGTTTTAAAGCATATTTATTTTGACAAAAAACAAAAACCTGTCAATATTAGCTCTGGGGTTAAAGGGATGATTAGAGATGATAAAAATTTAGAAGCAGAAATAGAAAATACATTCTCAACAAAGGCATGCCTTTCTTTAATATATTCTTTAAGCAGCATCTATTCATTCACTATTGATTCAACAAATATTTATTCAACAAGTTCTGGGCACTTTATAGGCTACTAGAAATATAGAGATGAAAGATGGGGTCCCTCATTGTCACAGTTCAGGGGTCAGCATACTATATAGCTCATGGGTCAAACTCAGCCAGCTGCCAGGTTTTGTTAATAAATTAGTATTGGAACGCATCCATACTCATTCTTCCTTGTATTGTCTATGGTTGCTTATGCACTAAAATGGCAAAACTGAGTAGTTTCAACAGAGACTGTATGGTTCACAATGCCTAAATATTTACTATTTAGTCTTTTATGGAAAAGTTTGCCAACATCTGGTCTAGACCCCCATCTCTTAATTTAACAAAAGAACAGTAATTGTATTTCAAAGGACAATAAATCTGGAAAAGAAATTTATCTCGCAACACAAATCCAGTGAGTCCTCTATTATCTACACTGTACACACTGTACATCTACCTGGTACTTTTGTGCTTCTCAAATACAATGAATGGTCAATGATGGGCAAATAAAGCAGCTGTAAGGTACTGAGGTATCTCCTCAATCATCAAAGAAGGATTAAATACATTTCTAGTGTTAAATATATATATATATATTTTTAAAGATTTTATTTATTTACTGTTAGAGGGGAAGAGAGGGAGAAGGAGAGGGAGGGAAACATCAATGTGTGGTTGCCTCTCACATACCTTCTACTGGGGACCCCGCCACCCAGGCATATGACCTGACTGGAACTCGAACCAGCGACCCTTTGGTTCGCAGGCCAGTGCTCAGTCCACTGAGCCACACCAGCCAGGGCGTGTTAAATATATTTTAATAAATCATAATTTTTTGAAAATTGGATATATACACACACAATTTTACCATTTTGTTGGAAAAATGCATATACTACATAAACTTCAAAATCTTTGTCAAGATTCCCTGAGCGATATTAATTACCAAAAGAGACACTGAGTCTATCAAAAATAACAGCTGCTCACTGCTTGCTCTACCGTAACAATAAAAAGACTCTAATTAAGCTTTCTGTAAAGGGTGGAATGTTCAACTGTAAAAACAACTTGAAAGGGTATTAGCTCCTTAGAAATAAACAATGCTGATATCATATACAATGTGGACATAGAACTATTATCCTGTTTCTTCAATGAAGTGATTAACTCTAAAAAAATCTTGTAATTTTGAATCAGACCCCTAGGACTGTCAAAAATATGTAAAATAAAATAAGGAAGATGAACTACTATACTCAATCTGTGTTTCACTCATTTAGAACAAAGTTTTCAGATAATTTAAATACACAACTTTTAAATTATATACTTAGAAGAATTACATATTTAGAGACTCAGGAGTCTGGCACCACAGAGAAGGAATTATACTTTCTTATCAAAAGGAACAGGTTATGAAAACTTTCTGCAATATCATTTAGAAGTAGTTGTGCCTACAAACAGTTGGACTTAATTAGCAGGCTGATGACAACAAGTCATGACCTAGAAGTTATTTAACCTCAGTCATAAAGGGCTTGCTTTTTCCTCTCTCATTAACTAGGGTTTTCAAGATTATTGTATTTGCAGGTTCTTCCAGCGAGATCCCAGGGTGCCGATACGTGCCACTGTCCTAAACAGACAGAGTGACTCTGACCGGAGTGGCACAAGCCAGAAGCCCCACACAAAGAGGGGGCAAAGCTTTCTTTTCGCAAAGATAGCACAGAATTCCTGGGTGCTCCTGCCAAAATTGGAGCAGTTGATAGTGGGGTCTCTGAGTAGGCAATAATCCAAATACATTTCAAATGACTTAAGAAACCATTTTCAATAAACACCAACACAGTTAAACTGTAAAATGAGTAAAGAAAGACCTTAATGATATGCTATCAAATGTTTTAAAATATTTATAGGACTTAATAGTTTTCTTATTTTGATTTCTTTCAAATTTTTTCCACAGAAACTCAAGCTTAGTTTATACTAGTCTCTCTAACCCTAATAGGTTATATAAGACCTAGGAGAAAACTAGATATGATCTATGATAATATTTGTATAATGCTTGCTGCCCAAGAATTTAAACATTAATAGGAAGTCCCTATCTCACATGAATGAGGTTACTGATAAATATAATGGGTTCCACTTTTAAGAAAAGCAAAAAAAAAAAAAAAAAAAGCTATAACAAATTGCTAAGAAAGTAGTAGTTCATATCACAAAATAATTTTTCATTGTACTGAATGATTTAACCCAAGAGTTCTCTTAGATTGTGGGTATCTTAGTTCATTTTAAATTATTTGTATATGAAAATCTATTCATGTGCATTTCTGAATGAACAGCTCTTGTATCTAAAGCAAGGTACACATGTCTTTTCATCTCTACAATGAACCAAAAGCAAAGTACAGAACTTAACCAGGTTAAGTATCTTATCTGAGATTAAAATATAGGTCAAAGACAGAACTGTGCACAAAATTCAATTTCTTGACTCCCTATGCAATAAGATCTTGTGAATGGCAATATAAAACTAACCAGTAAAAGCCTCTGAGAAAAATCTGCTCAGTGACAGATTTAAGGACAGCCCAAATTTGAGACTCCATAAACCAAAACATAAAGTCCTCTTGGCTCTGAATATACAATTAAGTGCTATTCCTGATGCTGTGCTGCCATCTCTGATAAGGCTGGTCAGCAAACAAGACAAAGGAGCCATATTAATTTCAAAACTTAAATATCTCTAAGAGAAAGGTCAAGAATCATAGCCAATGTCCATTAATAAAAAGTGTGTGTGTTTGTGGTACATACATATGTGTATGGTGATGCACACACACACATATCAACACACATCAATCACACACAAACTCCCTGGGAGTGGGATGGAAAACTCAGACAAACTGATAGGCTCAAAGACAGCTAGGGATCAGAAATTCAGTAAAGTCACAGTGGGGTACTTACCAGGACACACAGTGATTTCCTCCGCAGAACTCTCTGGCAGAAGGACTAAGCTTCTC
Source organism: Mormoops blainvillei (assembly GCA_004026545.1). NCBI lineage: Eukaryota > Metazoa > Chordata > Mammalia > Chiroptera > Mormoopidae > Mormoops > Mormoops blainvillei. Next base: position 39,632 of record PVJD01008440.1, read on the forward strand.
TTACTGGCCAAAGCAGCAATGCTGAAAAAGAACCAAACCCCAAGTGAATTCCCAGGTAAATAAATCAGAACACAGCACCTAAAGCAATGGTGAGTCATTCACAAAGCCACAGGTAACCTGATAGCTGCTGTCCAATACCTCAAAAGCACAACAGGGAAGCAAGGAACCAGCAGTGAAAGCTCCAGGCCAGAAATAGGGGAAATAAACATGCTTACAACTTTGGTTCCAGTGAAATCACTGAATGAAAAGGACCCCCTTTTCGAGTCTTCACAAAGGAAGGTTGAAGGGTAAGGACTATCTATGAACACCACAGAAGACAAAAACTCCATTCCAACACAAGGATGTCAAAGGTGTTTCAGACCCCATTTCAGCCTTCTGAAGGCTAGAGATCTGTAAACTCACAAGACAAAATGTGGAGATTCTCCTGACAACACACTAGTTTCTCCCATATCTTGCAGTTAAATTTCCTCTTTATGTCAAGATGTGATTTTGTAGGCAATGAAAATAAGATACAATTCCAAACCGCCCTACAGCAAAAATCTGACCACTGGAATTAAATACCTCTTCTGAGAAAAACATAATTATGAATGGCTCCCTTCGTCCAATCTTCTGGTTTACCCTGTCTGTTCATGGAGTGCAATCTCTTCCTAACACAGAAACACATGGCTGAGATCTGGGCATCTGAGCTAGCCCCTTCATGCTTCACAGACCTTTACGATTAGTTTGATCAACTATGCAAGAGGAAACAAATCCTCACATCAACCAAGAACCACAGAGAAGAGAAAATAACCACCACTGATTCATGATAAATAACTAAATCCTGATAGGAAACCCCAAGTGATTTCTCTGTCTAAATAAAACATTTCCTAGCATTTGTTATAAACCCAAGCCAGACACAGTTTACTCTGCATGTAACATTAGGGCTCTATTCAAAGGGTCCATCACAAAACAATTTGCTGACATTTATAAAATGGGCTAATCAATTTGAAGTCAAACCGCATTGCCTGCAATTCCAGCTCTCTCCTGGTGACAAAGCGTATAATCATTTATTAAAACCTTCATCTGCTCTGTACAAGGCTTACTACAACAAAACACAGAAGCCTGCAAAGAGCAGAAGGCCTACTCCAGTTAAAGCCACTTCTGCAACTGTCTTAACAGCAAGGGACTCAAACCAAAGCCATATTCTTTCAGCTCAGGAAGAACTACTTGGTACTATTAATCAAAAACCTAAGAACACCAACTAAATTACAGCAAATAGCAACTGGGCCTAAACTTCCATATGGGACATGAAGGTCACTAACACCAGACGATTAAGCTTTGAGTAATCCCCAAAGGTCAACTACCAGATACAGGGAAAAGTAATTAGAAGCTTGATCCAGTTAATATTACAGTTCATAACCAATCAACTACTATACATTAAAGTGAGAAGACCTAAGAAAGTAACCCCATTAATCAATCAGTGAGAATAATTAATGAGGTAATACAAGTACTGCCATTTAAGAGAAAGATGAGATACAATCGAAAGGCAAGTGGCGTAAGACAGGGAGCAAGAGCGGTACGGGTTCTGTGTGGCCTGAATAATATGAAGGCTTCGAAGAGGAGGAAAGTCATAAGAGTAGACTTACAAGATGTATATGGTTCAGATATGCAGATAAAATAAGCATGACCAGAGGGAACAATGGGGACAGGAGGACTAGGCGATCATAAAAAAATCAGTGTAGAGCCTTCACATTGGCTTAGGAAGCTAGCATAGTTAGTTAAAGAGAATAGCAGGATGTAACCACTTTTCGAAAAGTATAAATGGGATTTGTACTAGATGGCTGGGTTAGACAAGTGACGATTTCTTTCACCCAAATATTCTAGGTTTCTATGTGATGTACATATTTAAGAACTGGGAGATAATGATATCTCCTAGTCTATGCTAATAAAAAAGCTCAAAGATCCCTGGCAAGCCATGCCCCCACGGCTCACTCATGTGGTTCACCTCTCTTATTCTGGCACCATCAGAGAAGAATTCAGACCCATACATGTAATCTTACCTTTGTGGGACAGGTACAGAGTTTCCTTCTTCAGAGGTTTCCTCAGCAAACAGCCCTTGGGAAGACTGCAAAGAAATACGTAACATCTATTAGATATACAAGCACAGATGAACTAGTTTCTCTTTCTTTACAAAAAAAAATTAATTGTTCAACATTACCACTCAGTAGTTAGCAATAATAACATTTTACATTGTCAGTAAGCTTCGATAAAAAGAGCATATCTTGTGGAGTCAAAAGACAGAGATTTAAATTGTGAGTGAATCTTCTATTAATTTTGTAATCTTGGTTAAGTCACATCTGACTCTGTTTCCTCACCTTAAAATGGGTATTAAGAATTGCCTCACAAAGTGTGAAAACTAAACAAGGTAAGATATGTGATGCACTTTGTGAATGCAAGATATAAATATTAATTGGTTAGTCAAATGAATTATGATTTCAGAAAAGCAGTTATAAAGCTTTTGTTTTGGGAGCAGGAGATAGAGAAATGTCCAGTTTTCTGTGGAAATACTAAGTTGGGAAAAACATTGCAATCCATGAAAGATGTCTTTCTGAGCACAACTGAGTCATAACATAAAACATCCCAAAAGGAAGGTTATAAAGATTCCTTTTACTTGCCCTGGCCAGGTGGCTCAGTTAATTGGAGCGTTGTCCCATATACATCAAAAGGTTGTGGGTTCGATCCCTGGTCAGGGTGCATATGGGAGGCAACTAATCAATATTTCTCTTTCTTTCCCCTCCTCTCTCTCTCTAAAAATCATTTAGAACATATCCTCAGACGAAGACTTTTTTTAAAAGATTCCTTTTCCTAGAAATGTGCCATCATGGTTTTGAAATCTGGGAAAACTTTTAAGAAATATAACAAACAGAAACTAGATAAAGAAAAGACTATTTTCTTTGATTAATCGTAAAGCTGGTGTAATGTCAACTCATTAAATGTAGGTACACAAAAGAACATAGAAAAAGCAGCTACTGCTGACTCAGGTGGACTTTATTTTTAAGTATGTAAAACATTTACATGTTCACAGGTCAAGACTGCACAGACTTAGACAAGTTGCACTGTCATTCCAGCAGGTTTTAGATTATTTCAAGGGAGATCAGTGGGTCAGCTGAACCCCACCCCCACCCCACCCCCAAAATCTTTACTTATAAAATAAATAAGCTGTTTAGGAAAATATCCAAAACTTTTGAGGTGATTTGATGGATAATAGCCACATTCTCTCACACAGTACTTCTTGGAAAAGATCATTAGCAGAAAGAGTCTGGTGGCACTAAGGAAGTGCCTGGGCTGGAAGGCTTCTTCCAATAAATGTAAAGCTACTGGCTAAAGTTTACAGGGTCTAATGTATAAATACCCTAAACAAGTTAGGCATCTCTCTACCACTCAGGTAAATGATAAAATATATGAAAATAAAGGAATCCCTTCAGTCAAAAGGAAGATAAAGCTGTTCAGTGGTCAGAATTGCAGCCATTATGAAGAGTTGAGCACTGACTGGTGTGGCTCAGTGGGTTAGGTGTCGTCCCACAGACCAAAAGATTGGTGATTCAATTCCTGGTCAGTGCACATGTCTGGGTTGCACGCCAGGTCCCTGGTTGGGGGCATGCAAGAGGCAGCCAATTGATGTTTCTCTCCCTCTCTTCCTAAGAATAAATAAATAAAATCTTTTTTAAAAAAAGGGTTAAACAAAAATAAGGGTTAAACAAAACTGCCAAAAGTACTAAATACAACAACAATACTTCATCTATTAGTCTGAACTCAATAGTGAGAAACCTGCTTCATGCTTGAAATCTCAGAGGAAAAAAAGGTAAATACTGACACCTAGTGTCCATTTAATATAATTTTACTTTCTTAGAATGATTGTTGACTATGGGCTTCAGAATCAATCAAGGCACTAAGTCACAAGATACCTCCACCTCTACCTCCGGAAAAAGCGTCTACCTTTCCCAGAGTAAGTTTTTAAAAAAAGATTATTGTGTACCTATTATATGCCGAGTGTATGATAATCACTTACATGCAATATCTCCTTTCATCCTCACAAGAAATTTTTGAGGAAAGTGATTAAATTATTTTAGAAACGAGTAAAGTGAAAGTCTAACAGGTTAAATAATCTGCCCAAAACCAAAGACTTGGTCAAAACTGGAACTGGGACCTAACTCCAAAATCCATGCTCTAACCACTACTGGTTAGACAGTATCTTTAACAAACCAACAGCAATGAAAGTACTAATTGTATAGGCAAGTAATGGAAGTAATGATTGTAATTTTACCTCCTGTTTTGGTCTTTTGCTTTTAGGAACTGTGGGAAGAATTTATGATTTTGTTAAATATTTTCTGTTGATTTTGGCTTTGATGAAGTTGTCCACATTTGAGAGTACTTGGTTGATAGAGATAACAACCAAGTGTCGTTCACTCAAATGACCTTCCCAACCATTTTAACATATCCCAAGAATGTCTTCATTTCAATAAATCATTTTTAATTTCTAAACTTATATCTCAACAGTAGTAATCTGAAGATGGGGTAAAGTGAGGTTCTTCCAAAACAGGAAAATAACATAGTAAAATGGGCAAACAAAATTCAACTTGAAGACCCAAATTTAATCAAGGTAGACAAGGAAGCCTAACAGCAATGTAAGTTTAACTAAGGAAACTGTGGCCTAATCAAGACATAGCACTCCGCCTGAAGAAATATGTTAATGGGAACATCATAGTTTACCAAAAAATCTAAAAAAGAAAAATGGAAAGATCCAGAATCGAGCAGTGTCTTCATCATCATGACCTAGAAAGTGAAAGTGAATAGACACATCATCTGATCACCATCAATCAAGTCTTTCAATAGACTAGTTGAATTCCCTTAAAATTTCCATTTTCTGATTACTATTTCAGCTTTCCATACTTCTCATCCTAGGGGGAAGTACAGTACATGATGGACTTTAGTATTCCAGTCACTACAAATGTCTGCCTTCCATAATAAATTAACAGTCATTTGGTGGACATGTTGGTTTGAAGTTTGGTTAGTCAAAGTCAGTTCTCACAGCCCCCCCCCCCACACACACACAATTTGATAGTTTCTGGGAAACAAATTCCAGTATATGAACTAAAAAATTAAAGTTTAGACACTGAAAATTAAGGACCACATTAATATACTGCCCCTCTATCTCCTTGCTATATGTATGGTCATCAAAATAACCGCTCCATCTTCATTAACAATTTCCTCATTATTTCGGCAATACCAGAAACCAGTTATTATCTGATTCTAAAGCCTTTATAACCTTCATATAAGCAATGTGCCCCAAGGTGAATATTTTTCTGAGTCATTATTTCTGGAACTGTCTTGTTATCTCTATCAACCAAGTACTCTCAAATGTGGACAACTTCATCAAAGCCAAAATCAACAGAAAATATTTAACAAAATCATAAATTCTTCCCACAGTTCCTAAAAGCAAAAGACCAAAACAGGAGGTAAAATTACAATCATTACTTCCATTACTTGCCTATACAATTAGTACTTTCATTGCTGTTGGTTTGTTAAAGATACTGTCGCACGTAGGCAAGGCTGCAGGGAAGAGGGTATTCTGAGACACTGCTGGAAGGAAGGAGCACAAACCTGAGCAACCTTTCTGAAAAGCAATCTGACAATATATAGCAAATCTTTTCTTATGTTCACAACTCTTTAAACCAGTATTTTTCTAGTTTCCTACCCCTAAGAACACTAATTTTAAATAAAGTTTTTAGAAAGATGTTTATCATAGTTAAAATATCTGGCAGTAGGAAAGGTTAAAATATTATGGTAAATTCCTAATCCAGAATGTTAGTCATTAAAAATGAAATCCATTAAATAATTTTAACATCATAAGAAAATGTTTACATGTTAACTTTAAAATACAAAAATATGATCTAAACCATACCAAAAAATAGGTCTAAAAAAAGACGGAATACACCACTAGATGGTAGGATTGTGGATGTTTTCAACTTTATTATTCGAACTTTTCAACATTTTTCAATAGTTTTAAGTGATCTCTAAAACTAATGTTAATGACTACACTGGACACTCATGAGTTTGTCTGCATGGTCTTCTCTGACTGAGGACTGCCCCTGAGGACTGTGGTACAGCATCAGAGTCATTTGTACAACATGACACATGCCCGCTTCAGGCCTCGGCCAGCTGAAGGCTATTAACCTCAAATAGGCCATAAGTTCCTTTTCTAGAAATCTGAAATTGAACTGGGAGAGAGTGAATTTCCTGTAATCTGTATTTAAGTTTGAGAGCTCTAAGATCAGTGGTATCCGCCTACCATATGAAAGAGAAGTAAAGGAAGATAGTCTGGGGTGGGGGCGCAGGGCAGGGAATGAAGCAGATACAACATAGCATTGAGATACAAAAAAAATGCAGATGATTTTCTAGACTCTACCTTCTCTGGGCATGGTTACCATGCTGTTTCAGAATTTACGAGGCATCATGTTTCCTTATGATAAAGTCCTCTTTTTAATTAAGGTAGCTTGATTTGATTTGTTGTAGCCAAATAGTATGAATTAATATTATTCATAGCATTTTGTGGCCTGTTCATGATGTAAAAGAACTTCAATCTAATAAGGCCAGTCGCTAGAGTCTGTCCACACCCACGCTATTCCAAAGGCAATACCTCAGAGGTTTTCAAACCTCAGAACTTGACAAGTCTATGCTCTAGAACACTGGCCCCTGGAATCTTTCCAACTAACAACCTGAATTACAGTAAATCACTGTGGAATTAATTTATTCTTTTACAGGGAAGCATCTCTAAATTGCAAAAAAAAAACTAAGAAATGAAACATTATCATAAGCATAACCTTTCATTTGGAAAAAAGGCAAGTCACTAGAAATACTGTTAAGAAAAATACCTTCTCTTCACATACAGCAATCTTTCCATAATGTGGATGAAGAGGATGCTAGGGGAGAATGACTCCCAAAGGTACTCTCGGTGAGTGACCTTCTGGTCCCTTACACACGGCTACCACTTACTGAGTGTCTTAAGCATTATATTAGGCATTTTACACAATTCACTTTAACCATTAAGACTCCTGAATGGCTATTACTATTTTATAGATGTAAAAAACAGATTCAGAGGATTAAATGGTTTCTTCAGAAGGCACACAGTTACTAAAACAGTCAAAATTCATACTTCAAATCCATACTCTTTATATTACGCTGTTGAAATTTCTCATCACTTTTATTTCCTAAACCCTTATGATAACAGGCAGAACAAACAGGATTAACAGCAAAACAAAAACAAAACTGAAAACAGAAATAGCAACAAAAAACAGTATTGTTATAAAACAGAATACTCTATAGTTTATAAAGAGTTTGTAAATATATGGTTGCTTTTACAGTATTCAGAAGAAAACTTACTATGATACAATATTGCTATGTCAGAAAAAATAAAAAGGCAACATAAATGTCCCCAAACAAGGAAATGTTTTCAGTAAATTACAGAAAATTATCACAAGCAAAACTGGAAATAGGCCACTATGTGAAGGAAAAAATAAACTGGAAAACTATTTGTACTTCCTATCACAAAGGTCCATATCCCCTCATACATGAAGAATGCCTACAAACCACTAAGAAAAAGAGTGCCAAAAAGAAAAATGCCTGTAAGATCTAAACACAGAAAAGGAAACACAAATAAGTCTCAGCTACACATATAACAAGAAAAATGCAAATTAAGATTGCACTGAGATATTTCTCATCTCTCCAATTAACAAAGATCAAGAGGCCCTGATAGCACCACACTGGTGTGGCATGGGGGAGCTTACACTCACACACTGCAGTGAGCATAAGTCTATACAACCTGTATCAAAGACAATCTGACAATAGCTAATAAAACTGTAAATGCATACATATAGTCTCATCCACTAATTACAATACAATCATTCTACAAATATCTACCATGTGAAACATCTTCTGTACAACAGTAATCAGAGTAGTAGTATTTATAATAGTAAAATATTGGAAATAACCTAAATGTCCACCAACAGAAGCACTGGATAAAATAAAACTCATTATACATGATATACTACACATCCAAAAAAAAAGAAATTTTTTTATGTACCATTATAGAATGATCTCATAGAGATAGTAAGTGAAAAAAGCAGTGCAGAGTAATGTGTAGAGTATGCTATGATCTGTGTAAAAGGAGCTGCTTACACTACATAAAAGATCTTCGAAGGATACACTAGAAAACTAGTCATAAAGGTTGACTCCAGAGAGGGGAACTGTTGGCTGGGAATAGGGATAGGAAGCAGATGTTTTATTTATATCGTTTTTGAATGTTGAGCCATGTGAACATTATTATCCATTCAAAAACCTGACTTTTTAGAAATAATAAAAAATTTAAAACAAAAAAATAAATTGTTACATTCATATGATACAATGTTTTCAAATATAGTTAATAAACAGGAAACTAAGATAAACTATCAAGTGGGGGAAAGGAACAAAGTTTATACAGAAGAGTTTTCATTTTGTTAAAAAATTAAACAGAAAAAGAAATCTTTATGCACAGAAATGATTGCCTCTCTCGGTGCTGGGGTTATGGGTAATTTTTTTCTTCTTTACACTCTTTTGTCCTTTCCTAATTTTCCATAGTAGGCATGTATTTTGTTAAAAATAAGGGGGGAAAACGACACAAAAAGAATGGCTAAAAGCTTAGTTTAGTCTGTATAAAACGCATGCTTAGTCCCAGAGTCACTGACCCTTACCTCATGACTGGTTGCTGGTTCCTCCTTCAACAAAAGTTTCTCTTTCAAGCTTTTAATTGGGCTTTCTTGGAAATCCTTGGTTTTTGAGTGCCAGGCAGATGCCCTAGACTCCTGCCTCTCCTCCTCTTTATCTTCATCTCCCGTATCTTCTGACATGCCTTCATTTTTTTCATTTTCACTAGCCTGATCTCCTTGGCCACAGTCATTCTGGATCAGAGAAGGAGGTCTAGGTAACACTGGTTCACCAAATCCTTTTTTTTTTAAGAGCTGCCTCTGAGCCATTTTTAGGCTCTTTTGATAAACCTCCAACTGGCAGAGAATGACCTTGGTATACTGGTTAGGGTCTATTCCAGCTGGGCAAAATGGAATACCCCAGAAGTAGTGCACAGTGCCCCCCCTGTTCTGGAGGCCTTGGGCATCTGCTGAGACAGGCAGACAGTGCCTAGATGTGTCCCCCCTACCCTGGGCAGCTTCGTGGAAATCGCATCCCTTCCCAGTACTTTCCTGTGGCTTCCCACACTGTGTGTGCTCAGCCAAGTGGCCAGTGCATCTGTCAAAACATTTAACGTTCTCATTCTCAACCACTGGCTGACTTGACTGGTCCCAGCTTCCTGAGTTGCCAGAGACCGGCTCCTCTTCAGTGTTTTCAGTGTGGTCCCAAGGCTCCTCTCTTTCCTCAGCCTCGTTTCCCTGACTGATATGTGAGCCTTTAAACAGTGATGGAGGTACCAGCTGCCATGTGCCTGTAGGTATTTGAGAAAAAGTAGGGCTAAGGACAAACTGATTTTATTAAGAGGGCTTGGTAAGTTCTCACTTACCAAGAATTACATAATGTGGGTAAAAAAGGCTCTTCTTTGGGTTTAAGCAAATGTTGGCTTTTCCTTGGAGATAAAAGTATGCTGGATATTAGTGAGATCTCAACTACTTTCTGATTTAACCTCTTTAATATCACCAAAGAAATTTGGGGAATTTCTTTGTATCTACGCTCAGCATGAGATCCCTGTGATGCGGTTATGCTTGATGAGTGCAAGGAGTCAGAACAGGGAGACATGCCTTCAGTGGTCCCAGAGTCTGTGGTTTTCTCTTGGTGGGACTGTGAAGATGGTCCAGTGGCCAGAGGTCGAGATCTGGTAGCAGAAGCATCAGAAGGCCGGCAACTCTGAAACAAGTGATCCCACACCAGACCAGGTTTATTATTACAAGAGCTAGACATGGAGGGTCACAGGAAGGACAACAAGGGGAGGCCACTGTCCCTAAGAGATTATCCTCTTTAAAATGTAGATGTTCAATTCAAATGAATTCCGCAATGTGTACTACCTGCAAAGTGCTGCACAAGATCACTATACTAAACTCTTTTCTAATATAGAGAAGCAGATGGCATCAATGGCTCAGGACCTGCCACTGGCAAATATCCTTCATATTTGAAATAATTTCAACTATACATATTCAAATCACAATTTAACAGTATTTGAAAAAATTTTAAACTGCCCATTGTTTCTCTCCATAACCCACCTCTGGTTCTCATTCTCTTTGCTCTCTCTCCACAAAACAGGGGAGGTAAGTACCTTATCTTGCCCCTTTTGGTTTCTTGGTAATAGGTAATTCATTTCAGAAGCTGCCAACTACTATGGTTCTCTTAAACCATGGACTGAACATCTGTGAGGTGGAAGAAAACTCTTTCATATAAAATTAGCGAAACACTTCAAATTGGGATCACCAACAACTCAACATAGGCTGTAAAAATTATTGTGGGAAATACTCATTAGTTGAAAACCCTATGAACTACTACAGCTAGTTCCTAAAGCAACCATAACACTGCAGAAATGAAAGAATAGTGCCTATCAGTCCTCACCAACTTTTTCAACATGGCATATTTACATTCAGGCTTTCCGCAATGGCTTTCCTCAAGAGCTCCTCTTCTTCCTCCTCCTGGCTGTTCACCTCTCTAGCTTCCTGCTCACTCATTTTGACAGCCAGAGCAAACTGTTCTTCTTCTGTCATTTCTGTAAAAGGACAGAAAAAGAGAGGGGAGGGACATCACAAACACTGAATAAGCATGGAGGCAAGGAATAGAATTATTAAATTTTCCAAGTGAAGACATTACAGACCACTTAATACAATTTTATAATCTTATAATTGAGGAAAGCCCCCAAAAGTAAGGTGTTGGCCAAGATCAGCAGAATTTATAAGAATCCTGGGTTAACCAGACTATGAGCTCCTATGAAGGTATAGTTCTTACCTATTTTGTTCACTGTTGGATCTCCAGTATACAGGGGTGGACAAGAGTAGGTTTACAGTTGTGAGTAGGCAAAACAGTTTATTCTTGTATTATTTTCTATTACTTATTGTATTATTTATTGTTATTAACCTACTTTTGCCTACCTCTGTATAAAAGAATGCCTGGTAACTGGTAGATACTCAAATATTTGGTGAATGAATAAATGAAGGAAAAGGTTCTCAGGTCTTTTACTACATATCATACTGCTTTATGCTCAACATTTAACCAGAATAGTTTTACTCATCAGAATCGTCTTGGTGGGACTGTTTAACCAGAGCATAAGACCATCCCTAGTGACCAGAATGTGATCTTCAAACATCATTGCCCATTAAAAACAACCGGGGTACTTGGGAGAAATGGTTGATTCAAAGTCTGGAGCTAGAAATGTAGACGATGAGCTAGAATATGGGTATGTAAATGGTTCTTGGAGGTCAAAAAATCTTACTCTCTTTATATATAAAACACAGATACACAATCGGTACATGATCAGGATATACAGCATTACCTGTGGTACTAAAAATTCATGCGGTGGTTAGAGAAAAATTGTCTAAAAAGGATCATTTGGAGAACAATGAAAAAAGGATTAAGAGACAATGACTCAGCAGAAATGAACTTAAAAATATAATGAAAAACACATTATTAAAATTGACACAGGAAAAAAAGAAAATATGAATAGCTGTGTATCTATTAAAGAAACTGAATTTGTAATTAAAAACTTTTCCATAAAGAAAATCCCAGAGACACTGGACATTCATCACTGGTAAATTCTACCAAAGAATAAAGAAAAATAAATACCACAGTAATTTATAAAATAAAAGACCAATTCTCCCCAAATTGATTTATAGATTCAACACAATCCCAATAAAAATCCCAAAAGCTCATTTAATGAAACAAAATTCAGAAAAAGATTCAGGGAGATTTTGAACAAGGAAAGACCAGGATTTTCAACAAATGGTACTACAGCAACTGGATATCTATAAAGAAAAAAAGATATCTTAAAACCCTTACCTCATACTATATTAAAAAATTAAAATGGATCATATGTCTAAATATAAAAGCTAATACTGTAAGAATTCTAGAAAAAAATAGGTGAAAATCTTTATAAACTTGAAGTAGTTAAAGGTTGCTTAGACAAGATCCAGAAAGAAAAAAAAAAAAAAGACCTAATCAGGATTTAAAACTTCTCTTTGTTAAGAAAAGAAGGTAAGCCACGAAATAGGAAAACATATTCACAATATGTATAATGTGACAATGGATTTCTATCCAGAATATATAAAGAAATCCTACAATTCAATAAGAAAACAAGCAATCTAATTTTAAAAATAATGAGCCAGGGGTCTGAACATATATTTCACAAAAGAAAATACCATAATGACCAATAAGCACATGAAAAGGTCATTAGTCATCAGGAAAATGCAAGTTAAAATGAGACACCACTACTAGTTAAGATGATAAAGACTGACATTCTTAACGAAGTCACTAAGTCATAAAGAAAAAGTTGATTACATCCTTTGTGTTCAATTTAAGAGAACCCAAAACCATGTAATACAAAAGAAGTCTGAATTCTTTGTAATACTCTGCTTTTCAAAACATCCTATGCTCCAAAGGTTCTGAAGAGATGAAGCTTTGCTACGTCAACTGAAGTATTTCCAGACTCTGCTCTCCTTGCCCCACCATTAAAACAAGAACTTAAATTAGTAACACAATGTGATTCTGTTTTCTAGGTCATATGAAGGATGCTCCAGAGCCACACAGCTTGGGTTTAAATCTTCACTTTGCCAATTTAGTTGTGTAATCTTGAGCAGGTTACGTATCCTCTGTTCCTGGATACTGGTGCTGGTCTCTGATCTCCCTTAAGGAAAATGTCAGCAAGTGTGAACCTTAGAATCTCCAAATGAATTGGCCAACTCAGTTTATCAAATGATTCTCATAAACTAAACATAGAGTAGTACACATTTTGTGTGAAGCTGATTATGCTGGTCAATAATTTACAATGATTAATTTAACATATCCCAATATTCAAATTAGCCTCCCAATGAGATGTGCAAACAGACTGTTAGTAATCCAGAACATAAAACTAGACAGCACATATCAAAAGAATCTGTATAATTTGTAAGTACTTAACATGGCTGAAAGAGAACATTTCATATAATAAAAAAAATAAATCAGACAAATTATTTTCCCACCCAAATCTTTTCCTAGGAACCTTCTTTTTTTAAAACAATATAGCTCTGCAACTGTGGTGAAGGTGATATACCTATATATTGCCAGTTAGAGTATAAATTTATAAAACATTTTTGAAAGCAATAAGGCACTGTGTCAAAACCCTTATAGATGCACATTCTCAGAGATACAAGGTCTGGGAATTTACCCTAAGTAATCCCTGCAAAGTGCTGTACACAAAAAGATGTTCAGTACACTTTTATCTATAAGAACACTGACTTAAATGCCTAAAGCAAGGCAATGGTTAAGTAAATTATGGCATGTTTACTCAAGAGACTCAGAAGTTATCCAAGTGCTAATCATAAAGATATATAAAAATGATAAAGTGTATAAAAGCCAAATGAAAGTATAATGGGGCCCACACACCAATTTCTGGTTCATAAGGAGTTTGGAGGTCGCCACTCCGTCCTAATGGCAAGTACAAAGCTTAGACTGAAACGTCAATAACTCTTCTTGGCTCCCTGAAAGAAAAGGACACAGGACAAACTGCTGCCCCCAAGATGGAGAAACAGAGGGGAGTGCAGGGAGTCATGGCTTGTCAGAGCAAGGACTCAATAGCGGAAACTCCACATAAACCAGTGCCAGGATACGAAAACCTAAACTGTAAGTGAAAAATTGCTGGAGGTTCATTGTGGACAAGTTTAAGAGTTAAAACCTGCAGAGGGGTTCAGTCATAGAGGGTCCCCACATTTTTGTTTTACCTCAGCCAGGTTCTTACAATAAATGTGGGGAAAACTTCCTCTTAAGCATACCACAGGGGCAGGAGAAAAGAAACTATACTGAAATATGCCAGAGTACTGTGCTGTTTTCAGTAAGGCCTGCTGTAAACTAGTTAATCAGAGCCTAAAGTGACTGAGTCTAACTGACCTGGGAAAAGGGGGATGCCAAACTCCAATCTATTCTAGCCATCCTGTCCCATCTGGGGGGGCGGGGGGGGGAGGTAGAAAAAACTGAGAAATACTTGTGATGTTCAAAGACCAGAGGCACAGGTTCACTGAAAGACACACCTAATCACAGGTCCATCAAAAGCTTTACCTACCCCCACACTTCACACTATATTACTAAAGACCTATTTAATAGTAGTTTCTTTTACCTGGTATATCCCGTCCAACTATCAAGAAAAAACTACAAGACATACGAAAAAGCAAAAAAACACAATTTGAAGAGACAGTAAACATCGGGAACAGACAGAGCTGAGAGTTGGAACTATCAGACTGGGAATTTAAAACAATGATGATTAATATGCGAAGGACTCTAATGGATAAAGCAGAGAGTATGAAAGGGCAGATGGGGGCTATAGACAGAGATGGAAATCCGAACAAAGAACCAAAAAGAAATAACTACAGATCAAAAACACTAACAGAAATAAAGAATGCCTTGATTAGCAGACTGAGGAAAAAATCTGAGCTTGAGGATACAGTAGTAGAAACTTTCAAAACTAAAAAGCAAAGAGAACAAAGAGTGAAAAGAATAAAATAGAATATCCAAAGACTGGGGGACAATCACAAAAGGGGTAATAAATACATAACAGAATCACCAGAAGGAAAAAAGAGCAAAAGAACTATGTGAAACAATGACTCAGAATTTGACAGTAATTATTAATTACTGTTAAATTAATAAACTGCAGATCCAGGAAGCTCAGAGAACACAAAACAGGAAAGATGCAAAAAAACAAAACAGAACAAAACAAAAAAAACCCATACACCTAGGCATATCATTTTCAAACTATATAAAGAAAAAATTCTGAAAGAAGCCGCAGGGAAAAAATCTTACCTATAGAAAAATAAAAAATAAGAATTACATCTCACTTCTCTGAAACTATGCCAGCAAGAAGAGAGTGAAGAGAAATATTAATTTATTGAGTCTTCATTTAGTTAGTTCTTCTTTGGTTGTGTTCATCAAAGTAGAATTTATCCCAGGAATGCATGGCTGATTTAACATACGAAAATCAATTAATACACCAAATCAAGAAAACAAAAGACAAAACCCACATAATTATCCCGATAGAAAAAACATTTGACAAAATTTATCATAAACACATTTTTAAATGGTTAAGATGGTATATTTTATATTGTGTATATTTTACCATAATAAAAATACTTTTTAATGAGCAAAAGATCTGAATAGACATTTCTTCAAAGAAGATATACAAATGAGCAATAAGCTCATGAAAAAAACGCTCAACATTATTAGTCATAGAAACGTGCAAATAACAACCACAATGAGGTATCACTCCACATCCACTAACATGGCCATTAAAAAAAAATGTGTTGGCATAGATGAGGAGGAACTGGAACCCTCATGTGATACTAGTGGAAATGTAAAACGATGTAGCAACTTTAGAAAACAGTCTGGCAGTTTCTGAAGTAATTAAATATTGAGTTACCATGTGAATGAGGAATTCTACTCTTAAGTATACACTCAAGAGAATAAAAACCTATGTCCACATAAAAACTTGTACATGAATATTCATGGCAACTTTAGACATAATAGCCAAAGAGCAGAAAAAATCCAAAAGTACACTCAATGATAAATGGACAAGCAAAGTGTGTGGTACTGCAATATAATAAAACATTACTCAGCAATAAAGAAATGAAGTATTGATACATGCCAAAACATGGATATACCTGAAAACATCGTGCTAAATGAAAGAAGCCAGTCACAAAAAAAAAAAAAAAAAAAAATCACATTATTATGAGATTACAGGAATACAAAATGGCCATAACAGAAAAATATATGGAGACAGACCAAAGAGATTTAGTAGTTGCTTAGGGTTGGATGGAATGAGGGATGAAAATGTTCTAGAATTAGACTGTGGTGATGATTGCATGACAATTGTTAATTACTAAAAACCACTGTACACTTCAAATGGTTAATGAATTATATGTGAGTTGTATCTCAATAAAACAATTACCATAAAAGCAGAGAAATAAAGACTTTCTCCTTTTTTTTTTTTTGGTCCAACATCTTATTGAGGTAGCACTGGTAGCAGCTGCTCTTAGAGTTTCACTATGCTACCCAAGAATGACAAGAAGAAAGGTAGATGCCGAGAAGTCAGCCAAGGATGACAAAGACCCAGTGAACAAGTCTGGGGGCAAGGCAAAAAGAAGTAGTAGCCCAGAGAAAAAGTTCGAGACAAGCTCAATAACCTAGTCTTGCCTGACAAAGCCACATATGACAAACTCTGTAAGGAAGTTCCCAACAACAAGCTTATAACCCCAGTTGCTGTCTCTGAGAGGCTGAAGATCCTTGGCCAGCGGAGCCCCTCAGGAGCTCCTTAGTAAAGGACTTATTAAACTAGTTTCTAAGCACAGAGCTCAAGTTACACCAGAAATATCAAAGGTGGGGAGGCCCCAGCTGCTGGTAAAGATGCATGAATAGGTCCCACCAGCTTTACATTTTGAAAAATAAAACATCATTCAATTTTTTTAAAGGCTTTCTGAGACAAACAAAAACACAAAATTGGCAACATATGTATATTACAAGAAGTGATAAAAGAAGTTCTTCCAACAGTAAAAAAAAAATATAATACTGGACAAGAGCTGAGACTTATGCAAAGAAATAGTCCTTGAGATGGTACAAAATATGTAATTCTTTACTTTTTATCTCCATTGCCCTAAAAGACAACTATCTAAAGCAAAAGAGTATCAAGTATTGTGCATTTATAACATATGCAAAAGTAAAATATATAGCAAAAATAATACAAAGGAGGGCAGAAAGGAATTGGGAGTAAACTACTACACAGTCTTTACACCACACCTGAAGCAACTCACAGTATTTGAAAGTGACTGTGATTAATTAAATGTGTATTGTAAACTCTAGGGCCACAACTTTTTTTTTTTTT
This sequence comes from Mormoops blainvillei, assembly GCA_004026545.1. Lineage (NCBI taxonomy): Eukaryota > Metazoa > Chordata > Mammalia > Chiroptera > Mormoopidae > Mormoops > Mormoops blainvillei. Next base: position 56,742 of record PVJD01008440.1, read on the forward strand.
TGAGAGTATGTTTATTAAAAGAGGCGATGGTAATACAAAGAAAAGGCTTAGGATAGAAGAAGTAACAGGAAAGAGCTTAGGTGGTGGGGCTGCCTGGCTCCCTAGAATCCTTATAGGAAAGAAGTGAGCCTGGCTGCGGCTGCTGTCAGCTCACTGATAAGTCAGAGAAAAGGGGCCCTGGAGACCGGTTCAGGGGGTTAGTCAGAGAGGAGCGGCTGCTGCCCGGTGCTCCCCTGGTTACAAGTCTTGTGGGGTCCTTTAGAGTTTAGGAAAAGGGAAGCACCTTGAGAGGGAAGAAGAGGTCGAAGGGAAAGGTGTAGCTGTGCTCCCAGGATGGAGAGTGACTAAACATTTTTGAAAGATATATAAATAATAAGTCAATAGAAGATGAATGGGATCTTAAAATAATACTTAACAAATACAAGGATGGAAAAAGAAACAACTGGAACAAATAGCTCTCAAAATGGTAGATTTTAATAGAATCACATCAATGTAAATGTAAAAGACAGAAGTAGTCAGACTAGATAAAAAAGCACAATACAACTAAACAAACAAATAAAACTCAATTTGACTACAAAGATCCAGAATTACTAACCAGACAACTATCAACAGTCTAGCAGTGGTGGCAAACATTTAACCATCAACTGATAAAGATTATCACATCTGAAAAAGGTACTATTATTGATAATCCCAAATATGAATGTAACTTGAGTACATTCAACAGATCTAACCATTCAGTGATTTAACAACGAAGAGCTATTTATGGTAAATTTTACAAGGCTGAGAATTATACCCTAAATCATTAAAATGCAAAAGTATAATTATTAGCCCCTACCCCCAGTCCAGTCAGCCCGCTCGGGTCTGAGGAGCTATACAGCAACTCGCCCCCTCCACCCCCTACACCGCTGCCAACGCGGTGCTACGTGCTGCGCACAACAGGCCGCCTTGGTGCTCGTGAGGCTCTGACTGCTGCGGCCCCGGGGAGCAAGTGCTGTTTAGGTGCTGCCCACAGGCTCGTTCTGTTCTCAGTGTGTACGTTCACAAAGATGGGTAACAACAGAAATGTTATTGGAACAGTGGGAAACAGCAGTTTTACACACAGAGTTTTGAGGGATGTTGCTTACTGTAGTCTCCCTGATAACAAAAAAGATGAGTTTGGTGCTTTAGAAACTGTGAAACCTGCTAGTGAATTCTATTCTCCTCTATCAGGAGAAGTAACTGAAATTAATGAAGCTCTAGCAGAAAATCTAAGACCTATCAACAAATCTTGTCAAGAAGATAGTTGGCTGCCCAAGATGACTCTGAATAACCCTTCAGAACTAGATGAACTAACAAGGCCTTAGCCTGGGGATAGTCCTGTGGGACTAAACCCTTATCCAGGAGATAGTGTCAGAATTCAGTTAAATTATAAGGACACCCAGTCTGTGTCTGCCACAGCTGGAGAACTGCCAGGTGTAAGGGGAAACTACACATTTGATGGCCAGAGTGCAGTGTTGGGAGTAGAAGACACACACAGAATTTTACTAAGTAACTTTCTCATTGAGTGGTATTATCTGTATTTTACTGACAAGGAAACCGAGGCAGGCTGAATGCAGTGACTTGCCTGAAGTCCACACACTGAGGGCTAAAGAGAGGACTCAAACCCAAGAGTGCCTAAGTCTGAAGGTCACATTTTTAATTTTAACACTCTGCCTCTAATAAGTCTACTGTATAAGCTATAGGTAACTGTGACTCCTAAAAATTTTAATGGAACCCAGAATAAACAAAGCACATACATTCATATTCAGAAAAATCTTTTCCTAATGAAGAAACCAGTGTCAATTCTACAGCTTACAATTTTTCTAAACCACTCTCAACACAAAAATGAAAACATACGTGCAATTTTTTTTCTTTTAGCCAAGCATTTTGTTCTATTCGACTGTTTTGTCTTCATTTTCTGCAATCCATTCTCCTCCTTTGGTTCCTGTTGCAAAACAAGAAATATGATCAGGATGGCTACCATTAAAAGTATGCTCTTTCAATCTCCTCTATAGCTAAGAGGCCACTGAGCATCTAAAGAATCAATGTTTGTAAATGTTCACAGACAACATCACTAAAAGATCCTTTACACTACAAAAAAAAAAAAAAAAAAAGAAAGTAGATCTGGAACCAACAAATATAAAAATAAAAATGTATAATATATTGACATTATTATCTGTCATACACATGCTTATGTAAAAACTGGCCCATCTGCAAACAGGAGTAAGCATGCACCCAAGTTCAGAAAAGGCTTGACTGAAGATTTAAAAATCAATAATAATGTGTAACTCAGTGCATATTCATTTTTTTAATCAGTACTTTAAAAGCCAACTGAACAACTTGAGGAAAGTATGCAACATATTTGTCAGATAAAGGGCTAATTTTCCTTATACAATCACACATAGCATAAAGACATTTCAGTCAACAATGGACTGCATATACTACAGTGGTCTCATAAGATTATAATGGAACTGAAAAATTCCTATCACTGAGTGACATCATAGCCATTGTAACATCGTACACACATATCATGTTTGTGGTGATGCTAGAACAGTGGGAAACTTACTGTAGTCTCCCTGATGCTCAAAGGTCTGTGCTGCCAATCGCACAAAAGCTTAACTTATATGACTGTATAGTTGTATAGTACATAATACTGAAAATGATAATAAGCAACTGTTACTGGTTTATATATTTACTATACTTTTAATCATTATTTTAGAATGTTCTCTTTCCACTTATTAAAAAAAAAGTTTACTGTATAAGTTTACTGACACATTACACCAACAGCAACCTCATACATTCTGTGCTTACTGTATCTCTTGACTGATCCATTTTCTCTTACACTTGATTAATCTTGCGTTGTTTTGTACAGTAACATGCTGTACAAGTTTGTCGCTTAGGAGCAATAGGTTATACCATATAGCCTAGAAGTGTAGTAAACTAAACCATCCAGGTTTCTGTAAGTTCACACAAAGAAATCTAACAATGCATTTCTCAGAATGTGTCGTTAAGTAGTGCATGACTATATATAAAGAGCTCTTACAAATCAATAAAAAGACCAATATTTAGCCTCTTCACATTAGAAAGGACATAAGACACTTCATAGGAAAACATACATAAAGGCTCATCAGTATATGGAAGGATGCTCAACTTCACTTTGGAAATGCAAATCAAAGCAATTATATAGACTTTTGTTACCTATACAAGGTAAAAATAAAATGTTTTACAAAACACTTACTGTAGGGAAAGAGGTACTCTCATACCACTGATGGGATCAAGTGGATGCAACATGTTTAGAGGGCAAACTGGCAACAATGCCTAAAATCATAAATATGCACACTTTTTGTCCAGCAATAGTTCTATGAATTTATTCTAAAGATACGCTCACACATTAAAATAAAGATGTATGCACAATAATGTTCAGAGTAGAATATTTTGTCATTGTAAAAGACTGTAAACAACCTCAATCAATGCTACTTAAAGTATGATCTACAGGTGACAATCAGAACCACTGCTTGTTATTAGTCTGCAGCAAAATAAGCACAGAAACTGAGAATAAGCATGTAGAAACTTTTACAGCAATCTGACATTGCTACAACATCCATGTATAATAAGAGGCCTACCATAGTGAAAGCTGCAAAACAGTCATTTGCAAAAGAACAGTCATTACCAAATTATAATATATGATAGTTTAAGATTAGTTATAAAATCCAAAGTATATAAATATCTGAAAAAATACATTTACTTATAACTTATTATATTAACTATAATTTTAAATTTATAATTAAGTCTATTTTTTAAATTAACCTTTAATACTATTAGTTAAATAAGAAAAGTAAAGTTCATTATGATCCAGAGATTCCACTTCTGGGAATTCATCCAAAGAAACCTGAAACACTAATTCAAAAGAATATAAGCACCCCTATGTTCACTGCAGTGTTATTTACCACAGCCAAGATTTGGAAGCAGCCCAAGTGTCCCTCAATAGATGAGTGGATCAAACAACTATGGGACATTTACACAATGGAATTCTATTCAGCCACAAAAAAAGAAAATTTTACCATTTGCAACAGCATGGATGGACCTGGAGAACACTAGGTAAAGCGAAATAAGCCAGTCAGAGAAAGACGAGTATCATATGATTTCACTCATATGTGGAATCTAATTAACAAACTGAACAAACAAGCAAAATAGAGACAGACTCAAAGATAGAAAGCAAGTTAACAGTTTGTGGTGCGGTGTGGGATGGAGGGTGGAGGGATTGAGCAAAGAAGAAAAAGGACTCATGGACACAAACAACAGTGTGGTGATTGCAGGAGAGAGGCCATGGGTGAAGGTGGAAGAGGATATAAGGGGAATAAATGGTAATTTTTAAAAATACAATAAAAAGTTATTTTAAAAAGGACTTCCAGTCGAGATAACAGCTAGGCAGACATGGCTTGCTTCTTCACATAACCACATCATAATTACAACTAAAATACAGAACATCCATCACTCAGAACTGTCAGAAATCAAGCTGAATGTTAGTCTGACAACTACAAAATGGAGTTGAATGGAAGTCTGACAGCTATAGAATTAAAGAAACCACAACCATCCAGACTAGTAGGAGGGTCACACGCGCGGAACTGGCAGGCCCCACACTTACCTGCGGTGAACAAAAATTCAGGAGGGATATGGTGGGGACAGGGAGAGGGTGGATTCCCAGCCACACACCAGACCCCCCAGCCCAAGATTCCAGTGCCAGAAAGATAAATCCACACAACTTCTGACAGCAAAAACCAGTGGGGATTCATTTGGTAAAAGAAACTGCTACAGCCCCAAGCAGTTCCCCAAGCTAGAGAAAAAGAGCCCACACAAGGACTCACCTACTCAGACTCACTCCCTCTGAGCTCCAGCAGTAGGGTAGCAGCTTAAAAGGCACTACTGGCATAGAGGGAGAAACTGAAGTGTCTGGCATCAGGGCAAGCAGATGCCATTGTCCTTTTTCTAAACCCTCCCTACACAGAGCCAGTAGACTGGTGCCATATCTGAGACTCAATCAACTTAGCTAACACTGTTTGACCAGCCTTAGAGAGCCCCAGAGACTCCACCCACCCAAGCTGCTTCTCCATTTGAATGGCTGGTCTTGGCTCAGGCTTCACAACTTCCTAAATCCTATCAGACAAGTAACAGCTGGCTTCAGTGAGCCCCAGGCCCAGCACTAGCAGCAGCCAGGTTAAAAATCACAGCTTGGCTTTGCCTGGGAATCTCCAAGCTCATCACAAGGAGCAGGCACCTAAGATTGCATTATAGCTCAGGGAGGTGGACAAAACAAAGGTGGTGGCTGACCTTGGCCTGCACCACCCAGGAAACTCCACGGCCAGCACACCCAGTGGACAGCTACAGACCACGTCAGAGCACCAGCACCCTGCCCCTTCACAGCTGATCCTCTATGGACGGTGGGGGTTGGTGGTCAGTGGTCACAACCAATCCTTGCAACTAACTAGCCTGAGTAAATCCCTCCCATTGACCCGCCAACAGCAACCAAGGCTAAACCACAAGAGGAGGGTGTACTCAGCCCACACAAAGGGCACACCTCGAGTACCCAGCTTGGGTGATAGGGGAGGCTGGGCCACGGGACCCGACAGGACACCTACTACATTAGGTCACATTATCAAAGCAGCTCTACCTAATACATAAAAACAAACACAGGGAGGCTGCCAAAACAAGGAGACAAAGAAACATGGTCCAGATGAAAGAACAGATCAAAACTCCAGAAAAAGAACTAAACAAAATGGGGATAAGCAATCTATGAAATGCAGCGTTCAAAGCACTGATTATGAGGATGCTCAAGGAACTTAGTGAGGACCTCAGCAGCATAAAAAAGATCCAGTCAGAAACGATGGATTCACCAACTGAAATAAGGAACAGCTTACAGGGAAACAACAGTAAAGTGGATAAAGCTGAGGAGCAAACCAATGATTCGGAACATAAGGCAGCAAGAAACAACTAATCAGAACAAGAAGAAATAAGAACCCCCAAAAATGAGGATCGTATAAGCAGCCTCTGGGACAACTTCAAGCATTCCGACATTCGCCATCATAGGGGTGCCAGAAGGAGAAGAGAAAGAGCAATAAATTGGAAATCTATCTAAAAAAATAGTGAAAGAGAGCTTCCCGACTATGGTGAAGGAAACAGACATGCAAGTCTAGAAGCACAGAGTCCAGAACAAGATGGATGCAAAGAAGCCCACTCCAAGACACATCATAATTAATATGCCAAAGGTTAAAGATAAAGAGAGAATCTTAAAAGCAGGAAGAGTCAGTTACCACATTCATACAATGAAATACTATGCAGCAGAAAGAAGGAGCTTCTACCCTTTGCAACAGCATGGATGGGACTGGAGAGTATTATGCTAAGTGAAATAAGTCAGGCAGTGAAAGACAAATACCATATGATCTCACCTATAAGTGGAACCTAATCAGCAAAACAAACAAGCAAGTAAAATATAA
>PVJD01008441.1:0-72436 GCA_004026545.1 Mormoops blainvillei
TGGAAGGCGCCGGGATGGTGTTGGGGGCGGAGGGGAAAAGGGCTACTTCTTTGTCCAGTATCTAAGGAGGGTGTTCTTCCTACTCTTAGCGGTTGATTTGTGCCTCCGGAAATCTCTGTCCCCCCTCCGCACCCTGTCTCCCATCCTCCTTTATTTAAAACAACCTCCCCCACCCCCCACAGCTCCTCAGCGTTCCAAAGCCTCCTGGACAGGCTGGTACTCTCTCTGGGGACAAATTTGGGAGGGATTTTCAGAACCTCAAGCTAGAGGGAGGAGAATGAGGTCCCAGAAAAGAAAAGGAAGCAAAGGCTGGGAGACAGCTGACGCTGAAGATTCCTCCTCCCAGGAATGCGAGGCGGGGCTTTTGCCTTGGCCACCGGATGCAAGTTCCCCCACGGTGCAAGCGCGCACACACATTCGCGTGCACTCCCTCTCAGGCTCTCTCTGTCCAGGCCTAGGACCCGCATCCCCACACGTGTCAGTATTTGAAGGACACAGAAGGGTAGACCCAGAATTCAAACATGCCCTTTGCTGCAAGGCAATGCATTGACTTCCAGGGGAATTGATTTAAACCATGCCACGATTCAGTGATACCGGAGGCTGTGGGCTTTGCATTTGGAGTCCTGGCCTTTGAACACATCACAGAGATGTATGTAGCCGGCCTAGCGTTCTTTTTATTCCCCATGTCAGGGATGGCCGAAGGCCTGGGACAGGAAGGAGGCAGCCTTGTTGTCCCCTGTGTTGGGATTAGGATGTGTTGCCCTTCCCTGACTTTCTTTCATCAGGCATTTCTGAGCACCCACTATCTCCCCCATCACAGCACTCTACACCTTGAATCATAATGGCTGGGGATGTGCCTGTACCCCACCAACTATACCGGGGGGACCCCCCAAAAATCTGGAATTATTTTCTGGGGGGTGGGCCCCTTGTAGTACAGGTTCCCCCACCAGGTGAGTGTTCTAGGAACCATCTGTATCAGTGTACCAGCTGGTGTTGTTGTGAGAGGCTGCGTTTGGCTTCAGTGAATTTTTTGGAAGACTCTTTCAACACGTTTGCCCATTTCATGATGGGTGATTTACAGGCGCACCTGCCCCCCTGTGCTGAGCGTGCAGCAGTTCTCGACCAAAAACGGCCTGATCATGCTGTCCCACTGGGGCTGGGGGGGTGGTCTAAGGCTCAGATGACACAGGTGACCAATATGGACTCTCCATTCAGGGACTTGCAGCGCGTGGAGGGAAGGGTTTGGATTTGGAGTCAGGACACCCGACACATCGGTCCAACAAGTTTGAGTCAACACCCGTTGCCTGGTGCCAGAGGCTGGGGGACCGCGCACAGGAGTTAAAAGCTGAGTGCGCCGGGACTAGTCCCGTTGCCTCTCGGAGCCTCGTTCCCTTACCTACCAAAAGGGGATGCTAAGCTCTGTGTCCCAAACCTGTGGAAGAAGTAAATGGGCTCCTGCAACTACATCTCTGTAAAGGGCGAAGTTCAAAAGAGTTAGCTGGCGAGATTTCACAGGCAAAAGGGTGGATACCTAAGGGGCGAGTGGTGCCGGCTTTGTGAGGTGGGCAGAAGCCGAGAGCCAGGCCGGAAGCTGGGAGGAGGGTGGTCCATGCCCTTGCTGGCAGCATTGGAGGGTCGCGCAGCCTCCGGGCATTGACGGCTGTGAGGTACTCAGAAAATTCTGGGCCAGATGGGAGGCTGGTGTTGCTTACTTGCCAGGGCAGTGCCCCCTCCCACCCTTCATAGACAGTGGGGGCTTGGTTTTCTGGGCAGGATGTGGTTTCTAACCCTCGTTCCTACGGTGCAAGAGAGCGTAGTTGTCACCCATTGGTAAACCTGGCGAGTGACTCTGGTTCCCCTGAGGGGCTGCGGCTGGCTGAGCTCCCCGGCGGCATGGGGCCGCTCGAGCTCTGTGGAGTCCAGGGTGTGGTCCTGGCTTGCCTGAACTGCGTGTTGTCAGGTTGGGATGGGGATGCTGGGAAGATGGGCTTCCTCAGTGCCCTGGAAGACTGTTCTCTCTGGACTTTATTGGGGTGGTCTGGAATCTGTACATGCTGGTTAATCCCTTCCATCTCAGTTTGTCTCTCTGTGAAATGGGGGTAAGGTTTCTTATGACTATTGCTTCCCAGAGTTGATGAAAAAATTAATTGAAATAATGGAGTGTGAAAGCATTTTGAACAAAGGTTTGAAAACAAATCGTCACGACTTAATTAGCCACCATTGGCTGAACACCTACTGCATGCTGAGCTCTGCGATGGCTTCTTTAAATAAGGGGGATTTAATTATCAGAGCAACCCCCCAGAGATGCGAGTCGGTGACGCCCATTTTATAGGTGAGAGCTTCAGAGACGTGAAGAAATCTGACCTGGACCTTGCAGCAGGTTCAGCCGGGGTCTCCAGGTCCTATGTTCAGTGCTCTTCCCAGTGGAAACACAGGCTGGCCTTGTCCCAGGCCAACTGAGGCAGGCCTGAGGCAGGCTGAGACACGGGGTCTCCCCACTTCCTGTCACAATGTTGTTGCGGCTGGTGGCAGAACCGGAGGTAGCTGCTACGCTGGGAAGACTTCCTGCTGTCACGTTACAGTAACTTTTTCTTGAGAAGCCGATGAGTCACAGGCAGTGGCGTACAGATGAGCCTCCCAGGCCACCATCCTGGGCCGTCTAGCTCCTGCCCCCCCGCCCCCAGCTCTTTGGAGATGATCCTAATGGGGACCCCACTCTGGGCAGGGGAGTTCCTGGCCTCAGCCAAAGAAAGCAGCACCCCTGGGCTGGCAGGCCTGGCAGGACAAGGCAGGAGGAGCAGGGAACGTATATTATTACCTGTCTGGCACTTACCACGTGATCTGATTTAAAATTTGTGGCAACTCTGCAGGATAGAAACCAAGTCTCAGAGGAAAAGCAAGTTGTCCAAGTCATATAGCAAAGCCATGGCTGGACGTGGGTCACGCCCTCTGAGTTTGTGCTCCTGTTTTCATGCCTAACTCGTAAGTGCTCCCAGGGAGTGGCCAGGGCTTCGTGCTAACTGGTAACAGGCAGGAGAGAGCGTTGGGCATTCTGGTGGCTGGAGTGAAACTCGCTTCCGCCCTGGGCTCAGGTCCCCCTAACTTTTGCTTTCGGTTGGTGCCGTGAAGCCTGCCAGCGTATGGGGAACTTGTCACAGTCATTCCGTGCCTCTTGTTGGGGAAGATGAGACTGCTGGGCGTGGATGTCTGAGAAGCCACGGTTCTGTTCTCTCGACAATGGCTGGGCACCCCGCACACCAGAGACCGCCCCTTCCCTCAGGAGCTCAGTGACCGGGTACATAGGCAAATATGAAATGCCACATGACAAGCACCTGCTCAAATAATGCCTGTGCTTATTAGGAGCACAATAAATATTTATTAATTAATTTATTAAACAATTATTTATATAGTGTTCACTCTGTGCCAGGCTCCATTTAAAGCAGTTTACATCTAATTCATGTAACCTCATAATAACCTTATGAGTAGATACTATCATTAGACCATTTTAGAGATGCCGAAGCTGAGCCACCGAGACAGTAAGGGAACTGGGCCAAGACACAGTTTGGATGCAGCCAGCCAAGATTTGAACCCAGGAAACCATGTTCCAGGTCCCACCCAGGAAGGGGCGTGCCTACAGCAAGTATGCTCATGCTGTGAGCTTCAGTTTTCACATCTGTGAAATGGGAGCAATAAGTCTGATTTCATGGGGCTGTTTGGAAGGTTAAATGAAGTGATGTCTGTGGAAGCACTTTATAGACAGTGGAGCTCCGTGTCTGGGGGACTAAATGATGGGGAGCCCTGGGCCCCACCCACACTGCTGGGTCTTTTCCAATTTCTTGTGCAACCAAGGGCTACTCGATGCTCCCTGAGATGTCCCATCCTCCCCTTGCACTTATATATATTTTTTAACATTTTAAAAGAATATTTTATTTATTTGTTTTTAGAGAGGGCGAAGGGAAGGAGAAAGAGAGGGAGAGAAACATCAATGCGTGGTTGCCTCTCATGCGCCCCCTACTGGGGACCTGGCCCACAACCCAGGCATGTGCCGTGACTGGGAATCAAACCGGCGACCCTTTGGTTTGCAGACCATCACACAATCCACTGAGCTACACCAGCCAAGGTCCTTGCATTTATATTCATGCCTCCCCTGGATCTGGAGACAAGCCGTAATGGGGTGTTGGACAGGAAACCTGCAAAACAAGACAGCGTGGCACAGAGCATTTGTGTGGAACTTGGAAGCTGGGAAGAGAGGCGGCCGGAGCATGTTTCTGCTGCTTCTCAGCACTATGACCTTGAGAAAGTCGTTTGCTTCTCTGAGCCATGTTTCCCTATCTGCCAAATGGGGCCAGTGATGTTGCACAGATGACATGAGAAAGTGAATGGGATGGTGGGTCTCAGATACTGGCAGCCGCTGTGGCAATTATGAAATGAGGCTGGGCGATCTGGGGAGAGAAGCAGAGGCAGGGATGGAATGGCACTGGGACCCTGACCTGCGCAGGAGCCCCTCCGCGTGGCTGCCCCGGGCGGGGCTGTCTCCATTCTGTCTCTGAGATGCTTGCTCAGCGCTCTCTGGCCTGCGTGCTCTCACTTCGCATGTGCAGATTCGCGCAGCCCCCACCCCCGCTCCCATGCTGTTCGACGGAGAGACGCCCCGCAGCGGAGACACGCCTTCTGCCCTCTTAACTGGCCATTTTTATTACTTGGGTTATTTAAGATGGTTCTTGGCTTGCTGCCTCCTGTGTGCCGTCTTGGGGGAGGGGAAGAGCCGCTGGCCTAAGTGGACCTTGTGAAATTCCCCGGCAGACCAGCTCCTCTCTGGGCAGGGTCAGCATGTCTCCCCAGGGCCTCCTTTCCGCCCCGGCCTGCTGTGGTAATGGGCCGAAGGCCATCTGGGGGTGCAGTGGGGAGACTGGGACTGGAGTAGCTTTGGGGAAAGCTTGTTGCGAAGTCAGACCACAGGACCAGATAGCCTTCGAGCTCTGGGTGGGAGCCTGAAACCCAGGGATTCTGGAAGGCACCTGAACCTGATTGGGGCCAGTTAAGGAAGGCTTCCTGGAGGACACCTCACCTGAGTTGCCTTTCGAAGGTCCAGTAAGAGTTGGGGAGCAGGGGGAAGGGTGCTCAGGGGGCACGAACAGCTTGTGCCAAGGCCTGGGGGTGAGATCGTCATGCCGTGCCTGGTCCAGGGCTTGTTCCTCATGCCCAGCCGGCTGGGGACACGGCCCGACCTGGCCTGCCTGCTCTTCTTCCCCTTCATGTCCTCCCGCCCTCCCTGTGGCCTTCCTGGCCCTCTTTGTTCTGTTTGCTCTGTCGCATCCTCTCTCCCTCTGTCTCGTGCTGGGCTCTGCTGTCGGTGGCTGGCTCTCTCACCCCTGCTCTGTCCTTCATCTGAAGCAGGGGAGGGCTATGAGGGGGGCCTTGCCCCCACCCCTCTGCCTGGTGCCAGGTATTGAGTGGGGGCTCTTTATCTGCTTCTGGGGCTTTGTGAGCCCGTGTGCGCATGTGTGCGTGTGCGTGAGCCTGTGTTTGGGGGCCACTGCCTACATCCTGTGGTCCTGAGGTCAGGACCCTGCCTCTGGCCACCCCAGACCCTTTGTACTACCCTTTGTACATCACGGTGGTGGGCAGGGGAGTCTGTCTGGTGAGAGGGTAGCTGCTGGGTCTTGGAGGTCAACGCTGGTCACGGGGGACCTAAGTCCCCCTGTCTCCCAGCCCCCAACGCCCAGCAAGGTCTGAGCCCAGGATTAGACACAGGTTGGGGAGTAGGGGCGGGAGGCTAAGCCTTTCGCCTACCTCCTGGGACCGACCACCCTGCCTGACCCTTCTCCCCCACTCCTGTGACTTCCTCTTAGCCCGGGAGGCCCAGAGGGTTTGAGGCTCCTCTGAGGTCATTTAACCCATCCCCTAGCTTCCAGACAAGGCCATTACTCTGTCATCCCAGATGATTAGATGTGCCTTTTGTCTTTTTAAAAGGACCTGAGTGTTTGTCCTTTAGTATTTTATATTGTCCTCTCCCCTGACCCGACTCCTACACCCAGGACGATTTTACGGATGAGGCCCAGAGGAGGAGAGCAACTCTCTTGAGGTCACACAGCCAAGTAGGGCTGGAGCCCAGGCCCCCTGAATGGGGTTTCTTTGAAACCCTTGAACTGAGGGATCCTTCTGGGGCTGCTGGCCCTTTAAGGAGCACTTTCGAAAACTCCCAGAGGCCAGACCCTTGGAGGGAAGAAACCTCTGCAAAGGTGTGACTGGGAGCCTGTCAGATGGAGTCCGCAGACACCAAGCCCTGCCCCGGGCCTCACGTCCAGGTCCTCAGTGCTGTAGATGGGCCCTCTCGGGCGGGCGTACAGAAGAGGCCTGTCAGGTCGCCTTGCCAGGGGTTTATCTCCTTTTAACAAGAGGCACTTAATCCCCCGGCCTCGGCTTGGCTTTGGGGTCTGGGAGTGTTGACTGACTGACCTGCTAACCCTTGTCTGCCAGCCACGTGCTCGGCTGTGTCATTGCTCTGTGCCTCGGTTTCCTCCTCTGGAAAATGGGAGGACATACCCTGCAGGGTTGTTGAGAAGCCTGGTCCAGTGAGGGCCCTCCTCACCCCCTTTTCCCAGGGGGCGAGCCCTGGGTCGGAAGGTCTGAGGACTTTGTCTCGAGTGTTGGAGTTGGGTGACCTGTAAGGGCTGATCCTCCAGCCCCGCCACAGGCACCGTGTTTCCCAAGCCCCCGGTCTGAGGCTGAGGCCAAACAGTAGTTTCCTGGACCTCTGAACAGTTTCATACGGAAAAGCTTGCTGTCATACAGTTTGCTTTCACACTTGCCTTCAAAGAAAGTTCCAATGTTTAAAACATCAGGACTTATCCTAGTTGGGGAAACTGAGGCCTGGGCTCAGCCAGTTACTGGCAGAGCCAGGATTAACTCAATGCCAAGTTCAGGGAACCCCAACTCATAGGTTCTTCTTTTCTGTGCCTTAAGGCATGATAAATCCACGGAGAATTAGAAGGAAATGTCTGTGTTCTCTCTTCCTCGGTGCATACCGTCGTCCCGCTCTTGGGCCTTCACGCGGGTGGGAGCTCCAACTCTGGGGTGAGAATGTCTGGATTCGTATCACCATCCTAAGCCTCAGTTCTCTCATCTGTAAAATGGGGGTGACAAGCTTAGCTCACAAGGTTGTCGTGAGGATTCAGTGAAATAGTGCACGCCCAGTGCTAAGTGTGGTGCTGGCCACTTAGCCGTTCCTCTCCATCCCTTCTGCCCAAGCCTGGCCCTCTTGACCCCCCGGGTCGTTACAGTGGGAGTCACCTACTCCCAGCTTCAGGCCAGCCCTTTGTGCTCAGGGGTCTTCCTTTCTCCAGCGGAGCTGGCTGCCTGGCTAGCGAGGAGCGGATCAAATCCCCTCTGCACCGCAGCGGACTGTCAGCACAAGGTCACCAGGAGGACAAGACCTAGTCTTCAAGGTCGTATCTGTAATGGTGTGTCCCCTCGAGCCAGTGGCTTCCAGGGACCTGTTGGAGCGTAGACTGGAATGGGGGTGGGGTCTGTCCCTGTTCCTGCCTCCTGGCCTCCTTGTACAGATATGGAAGCAGCCTCAGGAGGTCACATCCCTGGTCTGAGGCCTCCCCCTGAGGCAGGGGCAGAGCTGGGATTCGAACCTGGGTCTGGTGGACTCTTCCAGAGTACTTCCTGTCACACTGATGGGCTCCGTCTCCCAGGCTGAGAAATGGGCTGCATGTTCCCGGCCCTGGCCCTTGGGCTGAGATATGGGAGTTGGAAGTTCAAGTCCTGCCTTGCCCCCTCGGCAGGCAGAGGGACAGCTGTGTTCCTTCTGGGCCTCCGTAAGGTGACAGGAAGCTGGCTTCCGTTCTTGCCCAGCCCACAGGCTGCCTCTGTGAGGCCTTGTGGGTGAAGTGCTTGCTCCCAGATTTTGGAGGAGAGGTGACGTTGAAGGCTGCCCTGGGGCTGGTTTTCCAGAGTTGACGTCAGGGCGGCTGGCTTAGGGTTTCATCTGGAAGACAAAGGCCGCTTTGTAGCTTCTGCCCAGCTGAAGTCTGGGCATATCACCCCCCAAGGTGGGAACAAGCTAGAAGGGCTGAAGGCCCCAGCACAGAAGCCCTGGGAGGCTTGGCTCTCCCCCAGCTCCGCCAAGAGGGAAGCCAGGATCTCATACTCCCATAACGCTCACCTTGCCACTTCCCAAGAGCATCTCATGTGCCTAAAGCAGGTCAAACTTCACGGACATGTTCTCTGGATATCCGATGCTTCCGAAGGGCGGCTGTGGTCATGGCCACTACACAGATGAGGACACAGTCTCAGCAGCGGAAATGACCTAATGGCTTAACAGATCCCCACTGGGCTCTGCCACTGTTGAGTCCCCTTTCAAACCCAGATTTGGGAGCGTTTCAGAAAGCCAGGGTCATTAGATTTACCTGCGCTGGGGAGAGGCCAGTGCAGGTAAATCTCAAGACTTCGGGGATCCATGGCTCTAATTTCTATTCCTAGGGTCCAGAGTTGGGTTACTATGCTTGGAGTGTGTGTTGCATATG
This sequence comes from Mormoops blainvillei, assembly GCA_004026545.1. NCBI lineage: Eukaryota > Metazoa > Chordata > Mammalia > Chiroptera > Mormoopidae > Mormoops > Mormoops blainvillei. The sequence continues at coordinate 8,535 of PVJD01008441.1, forward strand.
TAACCATGCATCTGTAGGTATATGCACACGTATGTACAAGTTACAAGAAGGAGACTGGACACCGAAGGGTCTGTAGCCATGAGAAAGTGATCCCAGGAGGCCTTCTGGGCAGGTGTGTGGAATCATTCCAGGGGATTCCTTGGATCTTCTGCTCTTTTTTTTCAGGAATTACCCCACTTTATCATCTGTCCATCCATCTGTCTGTCCGTCCATCCATCCATCCATCCATCCATCCATCCATCCTTTTCGGGACTCCTGTGCTCAGGCCCTATGTTTGGGCCCTGGGGATGATGCAGCACGAACCAGAAAGGCAGGCTCCTGTCTGTAGGGAGCTTGCCAAATGACAGTTAAAGCAGAGCTGAAGTGTCCTTAGAGATAGTTTAGTTTTTCCCCCAACACACAGTTTCTTCAAAGAAGGGCAGTGACTTGCCCAAGATCGCACAGCAGGTCTGTGGACCCCAGCCCCCCGGCCCCGCCCCGTGCTCGCCCCTCTGCGGTGCTGAGGGATGGCTCCCCGCTCCTGGCTGGCGGCCCTCTCGCCCAGCCCCTCCCGGCTTGGCTGTTTCGATGTGTTCTTGGCTTTTCTGGAGTCCTCTGCAGCCCCTGCCCTGGGAGACCTCAGGAGACACTGGCCAGCCCAGAATGCCGGTTCCGGACTGGAGCCAGGCTTGGCTGTGCTCTGCCCTGAGATGACACACTTGTCTGCTTGGACTCCTGAGTGCAGAGGCTCTGAGGCCTGCTTTATTGCTCCCCGCGGATACCGGCTTGCTGTCCCCCCGGGGGTCTCCAGAGGTCATCTCGTCCTTTCTCACCTTGACACTGGGACTGCTGCAGAGCCTACGAAGACCTTACTTTACTGCCTTGGACGTGCATTCCAGAGCCTTACCCTGGATGTGCCTTCCAGGGTCCTTGTCACCTTTTGCTTTGGGAAACACTTCCAGGTCCCTAGCCCTTACCCCATGTGCAACCTTTCCCCCCTGTTTAGCCGTCCACAGAGTAGGCACGTGGGCGGATTTCAGCTGCCTGGTGATGGCCCTTCCCATGTTCTCGAGGCAGCAGCCCCGCCCCCCATCCCCATCCCGAGGTTTCTTTCTTCCCGCCTGAGTCCCTCCTGACTCATGAACTGGTCAGGGCATGCTCCGTGTGGAGAGGATCTGGCCGGTCCCTTTAGGATCCCGCAGGTTTCTAGCGGGGAGGCACATTCCATCTCCTGGAGTCATGGAACCCTCCGAGCCAGATGTGGCCCTAGATAGAGCCCAGGGGTCACTCCGGCCCCACGTTTCCTGATGGAAAAACTGAGGCCCAGAAAGGTAGAGCAACATGTCTACGGCCATTCGGCTGACCTGGTAGAACTGGGTCTTCCTCTTCACAGGGAAGCACTGTTTGCAGGGTTTGGCCCAGGAGTGGGTTCTCCAGCTCGATCAAGGGGGCTGGTGGCCTCCTGGTCCCTGCCCCAGACGGGTGTCCTGGAAGCAAAGCAGCTGGTCCCACCTGGCCCCATAGGCCTCCCCTCCCAGAATCAGCACCCTCCCCTGCTCGCTCCCTGGGCCAGCAGATTCCTGGCGGTCCAAGCCTGACCCCAGAGCCAGCAGGTCCACCGGGCCTGTCCTCAGAGCCGGGCAGTGGCCTCCTCCACTCCCACCTTTCCCCTTGTTCCCCGCGTCCCATAACCTCCCTGCCTCCCTTTTGGCCCGGGGGAGGCCCCTCACTTTCAAGGGTGGAGGACAGGAGGCCTTAGTGTATGGCGATGGTTAAGTTGCCAAGGGGACACTGCCTCCTGCGGCTAGGGCAGGAAGGGGTTAAGCAACCTCTGCCTGCTGGGGCTGGACTCCCAGCTGGTGTCCTGGCCCTCAGGCCAACCAGGCCATCTGGCTTGACAGATGCCACAAGGTACTCCATCTGTCCCAAGGCAAAGTCACCAGGAGGGGGCCCACTGGGGTGGGTGTGGACTGGCTGTCTACCCCGGTCTGGCCAGCCAAGGTGGGAAAGGGCCCACCAGTGGGCAGGCTGCGCTGGGGGTGGCTGGCCTGCGGTCTCCTGGGGGCAGGAGTTAAGGGGAGCCTGAGTTCCCGGGGTGGCGAGAGCTTCCTTGTGCAGAGGGGTCACGGAGGTGCAGTGCTGGTGGAGTGGGACTCGCACCTGACTCTGCTCGCTGTTCTGCCCCATGGCTCCCGCGCACAAGCTCATTCGCCCGGCAAGCGCCAGTTGAGGGCCTACTATGTGCCAGGCTCTTGGAGACTCTGGGTACTAGACAGCACCCCAGTCCGAGAGTGGGAAAGAGGGAGCCCGGAGGATGAAGCCTGTGAGTGGAGCAATGTCACATCCCAGCCAGGCCCAGGACACAGGGGCAGCACCGCCCCCTCCCAGCAGCCGGAAGTGGGGCCTGCTTGTGGAGACCCTTGGTCTGCACGATTTTGTACAGTCTTCCTGAGTTTGCACAGCCCTCACAGCCCAGTGAGGTAGGTGGTGTTGTTACCCCCATTTTATAGATGAGGCTCACAGAGGTAAGGTCACCTTTACCAGGCCACCAGCTGGGGAGAAGCTGAGTCTGTCTGTCTGACGTCACAGTGTTTAAGCGATGGCACGGTGGGTAAGTAGCAGCGCATGGGTGCAGACGGCCTCACCCGTTCCCCCAGGCTGCTCCTTCTCTCCCTCTGCCGTGGGCCATCTCCTTTGGGGCTTCTCACTATGTGTGGTCCAGGGAGCGTGGGGCTGGAGGACCATATCTCACGGGGGAAGAGTGGCCCCAGTCAGGTTTGAGAAGAGAAGTTGTCCTGGTCCCTTGACAGGATTGGGGTTGGTGAGCCTCTGCCTCCCCCTGGGCTGGGCACTTGGCAGGACCTGGGCAGCTTGGGGGGCGTGCTCTGGAGGGAGGCGCTCTACTGTCCGAAGGACTCCCTGGCCATCTGAGAGCCTCGGGGCTGGACCAGGCCTGGGGGTGGGGAACTTCACTTCAGGGGCCACAGTCAGGGGCCTCTGCACTTCACTCTTGCAGTTCAGAGGTCATGCATCTGGAGTTCATGCCGCCTGACCTTCTCCCTCCCATGATGAGGCCACCTGGCACAGGGAAAGGAGGCCAGGCTCTGGGATAAGAGAGACCGGGTTCTAATCCAGCCTCTGCCGTCCCATGGGGCGAGCAGAGGCAAACAAGCCTGGGGGTTCTGAGCTTGGGCCCTGGAGCCGGACTACCTGGATTCGAGCCCTGGCTCTACCACATTCAAGCTCTGTGACCTTGCACAAGTGGTTTCACTTCCCTGGGCCGGTTTCCTCATCTGTAAAATGGGCATAAGGATAGTACCCACCTCCTAAGGTGGCTGTGAGGGTTAAATGAGCCAACAGCGCCTACCGATGCTAACACTTCAGGATGTTAACGATTATGTCACCCTACACAAGTCGTCTGACCTCTGCGCGCCTCAGTTTCCTCGCTGGCAGAATGAGGGTGAGGATAAAGAGAGACTCCAATAAAGGACTCAGCGAGGGGCTTTCCTGTCACAGAAAGTTCTCTGGGCGCGTGCTCCATTTCATCCCCTCTCTCCTCTGGAGGGAACCGACTCATCTCTGCTCTGAGATGGGTACCCCAGCCCCAAAGTCGGGTGGGAGGGCCACTCTGAGTGCATCTGTGAGGGCACCCCGTGCCCTCCCCACTGGTTCACATCGAATAGAATGTCAGGGCCTGCATGACGACAGGAGGCTGGTAATAAGTAATGAGTCTCTCCCCTTGAGCTGTGTTTAGTCACTAATCCTTGTCTTGGTGCAGGTGATGGCAGTTTGTCTCGCTGTGCCCGCAACCCTCCAGGCCATTTATGACAATTAGGGCGCTGCGCACACAGGCAGCGCCTGTCCTGACCCATCCTCGGTTGCACAAGCCCCACATGTAATTAATTGTTTTCCTAGGTCCTCGTCATTCTTCCCTCCTTCCTCCCTGTGACTACTCAGGAATCTCCTCCTTATCAGTGGCATGGCAGGAAGCACATGGGCTCTGGGTTCCTTTCCTCGCTCTGCCGCTGCCTGCCTGTGTGACCTTGGGCATGTCGCTTTACCTCGCTGAGCTATAGACTTCTCACAGACACATGGCCCGGATTTCAGAGCACCCTTTTCTGACTTCCTGGGACCCCTATTCCATGTTCTGTCATTTTTCTTTTTTGCACCACATGTGAAGCCTGTTTGTGTTCGCCTACCCTCATGTAATTCGGGTGGGGGTCACTCTCCCCCATTTCACAGATGAGGAGACCGAGGCCTGGAGAGGTGACTTGCCCAAGGCTACAGAGCCCTGGTTTAAACCCGGATGGGGTGTGCCAACTCTGGCCGGTGAGCTCTGCTTCTGGGCTGCAGATGCTAAGGGAAACTTGGAATCCAAGGCAGTTGGCCCAGGGTTGCTGGGTGAACAAGGGAGCGATCTGATTTGGAGAGATCACATTGAGCTGCAGACCTACAGCGCCTTGCATTTACCTGTGGGCACAGTCACTTGGCATAAACAAGGGAGAAGCCCAAGCTGCAAATTAGGTTTCCAAAATAGCCTTGGGAGTTGCTATTTTTCCTCCAAGCTGTAAACATATCCGGGGTGGGGTCCCCCAGCCTCCTGGGCACAGACCCCCTGGGCCTCCTGGGTCTTGGCCTGGATGCTCAGAACCTCTCCTGGCTTTTGGACTTGAGCAAGAGCTGGAGCCCCGGAGGCTGAGAGCCTGCTGACACAGGGAATACAGTTGGGTGGAGGGTGTCTGGGGGCTTGGCCAGGCGTGGGCAGAAAGGGAAAGTCCCGGGGATAAAGAGCTGTGTGCACCAGACTTCCTCTCGTCTGTCCCACGTGAGGTAGGCCTAGGCATGGAGGTGAGAGAAGGGGATCATGCAAAGACCGTGGAGGTTGGCTGGGGAAACAGAGGCAGGCAAGGGAGGTCTTGTCCAAGGTCACGTAGTTGAATCAGTAAGTACTGTGCTGACTCCAGATTGGATCTTCTAAGGAAGGCCCTGGAGGCTACACTCAATGGGCCCATTATTTGGTGCCCATGTACCAGGCTCTGTGCTGGGCTCTGGAGTTGCAGCTGGGAGCCAGAGATGGGCCTGATCTTGCAAGAGCTGAGCTAAGTAGGGAGATCCAATAGGTGAACAGATAACTTCGGTAGCAAGTGACTGGGGCCTTTGGAATACAGACGAGGTTGCGCCTGACCTTGACCAAGGAGTCAGGGAGGGCTTCCTGGAGGAAGGGGTATATAAGCTGAGTTTTGAAGTTGGCATAAGGAAAGAGAGAGGTTAACAAAGGGGCCATGTAGGGCAGAGCCTTCCAGGCAGAGTGTACAGCACATGCAAAGGCCCTGGAGGTGTGAGGCAGCTTGGCACACTCAGGGCTGGAGTTGCTGTGGGTGATGCTGTTTTGTGTTGCCCCACTGGAGTATGTGGCCACTTGCTCCAGGGCTCATCCAACACTAGGTTGGTACCCCCACCCTTTCAGAAAAGAGGTCAGGATCCTCCCAGCTCCTTCCTTGGGGAAGGCAGAGGACCACCCCACTGAGGATGTGGAAGGGAAGCACTTGCGATGGGGTCTTCCTCTACCCGGACCTTTTGACTAATAGGGAAACTGAGGCACAAATAGGTGTTGTTGCAGGAGCCGAGGTGAGGACCCAGGGACCCTCAGCTCAGCAGCTGCTGAGCCCCTCGAGAGTGCACCCTGTCACACACAGCTCTTCAGAGGGGCGCAGAAGCCTTTTCTCGGTTTGCACCCTTGACCTGGCAACCGCTCCATGTAGACAGCTGGACAGATAGGCAAATACGTGTGCCGAGAAGTTCTTCCCCGCGTTTACATTGCTGGGATTTGGGAATGATGGTGCAGGACCTGTATAAGATCAGTGATGCCACAGCCACCTGCGGTGTCACCTGCTCTGAAGGAGGTTTGCCAACATTGTTCGGTGGGAAAAGGATGCCTGAAGGCCAAATATGGACTGATCCCATTTTCATTTTTGAAAGATCTCATAAGAAAAAAAAACTCATAAAAAGGGTGTACAGCCAATAGTACCATCGACTGCCAAGGGACAGAGGATTGGATAGGTTTTATTTGTTTATTTATTTGGCTTACCTGACTTTTTTTTTTTTAAATTTCTTATGTAATCATTGTGAAGTTCTCATGCAATTTAAAACAAGGGGAAATTAGTGGCTATTTTTGTCTTTTTAACATGTAAATGCTTTTGATTCCTTGATTAGGTGATATACATCATTCCAAATTTGAAAAGATATAGTAGGAGAGGAAATTCTGACACATTCTACAATGTGGATGACCCTTGAGGGCATTCTAAGTGCAATAAGCCAGACACAAATAGTGTAGGGTTCCACTTATATGACGCACCTGGAATAGTCAGGTTCACGGACATAGAAAGTAGAATGGTGGTTGCCACGGGCTGGGGGAGGGGAGAATGAGGAGTTCTTGTTTCATGGGGATGGAGTTTCAGTTTTGCAAGATGGAGAGCTCTGTAGACAGATGGCGGTGATGGTATAGCACACAGATGTGAATGTGCTTAATGCCACCGAAATACACGCTTAAAAAATAGTTAGGATGGTAAATTTTATGTTATGAGTATTTTACTACAATTTAAAAAAAGGATTCAGAAGGGGACAGAGTGACAAATCTCCCTCTCCCCCGCCCAGTTACCAATTTTCAGTGTGGTGGTGGAGGCCAGCTGTCCTCCCCCCTGCCCCAGGTCCCGATGGGCAGGGGCAACTCGGACGGGGTCCCTTCACTCGTGGACAGAGCAAAGATGCCTCCCAGCCCCAGTAGCCCAGGACAAGCATCCCCTTCCACCCCCACTCCCAAGGCATAAGACTTGCCGGGCCCAGATCTTCCTGTCCGTGGGGTTGGAGGGAAGGAGGACAGGAGGCCAGGGAGCTCTGGAACTCACCTCCCCTCTCTCAGTGACAGGCGAATACTCTTCATCTACTCCTGTGCCCTAGCCCTTGGCTTCTGAGTGGGCACTTGGGAAAGTATCTGTCGGTGGGGGAAAGAAGAGGGAATCTAAGCCAACCGCCAACCGGATTTGGGCTGTGGCGCATACTCCATGTGGCATCCATGGTGCCGGGTCTGTGCCAGCACCGGGACATGGCGGGGGGTTGGACCAGCAGGAGGTGAGAAGTCCTACCTTGTGTCTTTGTTGGACGGCCCCACATGTTACCAGTCATGATAGCTGGGGGCGTGGTTTAGCACCCACGTATCCTGCCTAGTGCCTGGGACCCTGCCCAGCCCACTCAGCAGAGTGGCCCTCCCAAGCTGAACCGCCTGTTATCCACAGTGGGAAGGACACAAAGACCATGTTTGTGGCTGATACAGGGTGGGGAAAAAGTAGGTTTACCATTGTTTGTATGGAAAACAATGTCATAATAAATAAGTAATAATATAAAGTTAGACTCTGTTTCGCCTACTCACGACGGTAAACCTCCTTTGGCCCCACCCTGTATAGCGTCCATCCACTGGACGCTTCCTAGGAGCTGAACCCTGAGCTAAGTGCCAACGCACCCTGACTCACTCATACACCAGCCCCGCAAGGTGGGTGCTTTCATCAGCTCCCACCTGAAGACGAGATGGAAGCACGGGAGGCTGAGGGCTTTTGCCCAAAGGCACACGTCTGCCCCTCTCAGCATCCCCGTCAGGTGGGGGAAAGTGAGGGACCCCTGCAGCCAGTGCCTGGGCACCTGGTGACAAATTGCAGCCATCCCCCACCATGAATTCCGTAGAGCGCCAGAGCTGAAAGAAACTGAGACCCAGAGAGCCCAGGGCCCAGTCTGAGGCCTCAGAGCCGGTTGGTGACAGGGAGGACAGGGCAGGGCATTTATTCAGAGCCCGCGTATGTCATCTCTCTTACAGACTAGAGCAGCCCCGACGGGGGCCCTTTATGAGCCTCGTTTCCCGATGGCCAAATGGGGAGGCTCAGGCAGGAGATCATTTGCCCAGAAGCGCGAGACCGGTAATGTTGGGATTTGAACCCAGTTCGGTCCGACTCCAAACCCAGCGCCCTATTAGCCGTCACATAGCCCGAGCCAGTTGTAGGTTTGGGGGAGTGGCAGGGCTGCAGGCAGTCAGTCGTGGCCAGTGGAGATGGAACATTAAGGCCTTGAGAACTGAGTGAACAGCCAAAGCAAATTGCCTGGTTAAGCGGCTCTTTTTGAGGTCAGTGGCCATGACCCACGGGCACATATCCATGCATCTGGTCCTGGCCTCATCACCTGGCGGCATTTCCTGAAAAGCCCGCTGGGTGCATGGTAGGGAGCGGGGCTTATGGAGCTGATGAGACACACTTACCACTGAGAAGCTGCTCAGGCTTGGGAGTCCGATGGACCTGGAGCAAGTCATTTCAGCAGAGCCTCACTGTTCTCATCTGCAAGGTGGGAACACTAACACCTGGCTCACAGAGCTATGGCGGGAGTAAAGTGACATAACGTACATTGCTCAGTAAACGCGAGTCTTCTCCTACTTCTGGAGAGCAGGGTCTGATGAGAGGGTCAGAGAAGCAAAAATGTGCAGCACCCTTGGATGCCACGAGAAAGGCATGCGCCAGGACTGGAGACCCTGGGATGGGTGTCCTGATTCATCCTGGGGAAGTCGTGAAGGGCTCCCTGGACGAGGTGGTGAAGGTATAGCAAGCCTGAAAGGAGCTGGAAATGGTGCCCCAGAATCCTCACGGTGGCCTGCAGTTTGGGAGGCAGACCCCTCATCGCCATGAGGTGCTCGCTGAGTCGCTTCCCTCTCGAGTGGCCTGGTTTGTTGGGGGGCAGTGCCCGCTTGGGGTGTGGTTTCTGGACAGAGGACTGGAAGGAGGGTGCCGCCCAGCATTTAGCTCTGGATTACAGGCATCTACAGAGCTGCTGGATCCCCAAAGGCATTTTCAATAAATGACAACACACTCGAAGTGACGCTGGGAACCAGCGCGAATAGGGACACTGGGAAATAGGAGTGATGACTCATCTTCATAGGGACTCTTGGAGATCGTATTATGCGTAGGATGGGAGATGAAGGCCCAGGTGGGAAAGCCCTTGCTGGAGCCATGCAGTGAGTTAGTGACAGAGCTGGAACTCGAACCGGGATCTCCTGCCTCCTAGCCCAGAACCCTGTCCTCTACTGGGTGCTTCCCTGTGGACATTAGACCCCCTGCTCACTCTCCAGTAGATTTGCACAGGCCTTGTCTGCTGGGATCCCCGGAGGGGGCCGCTGTTTCAGGTTGAGAGCATGTCCCTGTGTATGTCTGTGGGGTGACAGCATGCCGGGCAGAGGGGCACACTTGACAGGGTGGCGACTCAAACCCGGCCCATCACCAGCTCACCGCCTGTGCACTGGCCCGCCCGGGCCATTACCACCGCCCGTAATGGAATCGGCTGCCCTGGTTAAGTGTTCACATCAAATTAATACCTCCTCCGTGGACACAATCAGTTGGCATTTAATTTGTGTTTCCCTCTGAGCAGCAGAGCACGGCTGGGCAGCCAGGGCTCTGCTCTGATGGGCACTTCTGCCAGGCACCCCTTCCCTGGGGGCAGCAGGGAGGAGGACGGTGAAAGCAGGCAAGGAGGCACTGGCAGGTACCCAGGAGGGCATGGGGGGCCTCCCTGCCCGCAGGCTGGGGGACCCAGCCCTCCTCTTACTGGAGAGAAAAGATACAGTAAAACCAGTTGAGAGAATGAGGTCAGGAGATGGAGACGCCACGTGTTTCAGTGTTCAGCCCTCAGAGGGGTGGGCTCTCCTGTGTTCCCGGCCCCACCCACTCCCACTGCCCTTTTTTGCTCATCTCGATTCTTTTCCTGCCACAGATGGGAATTAGGCAAGGGTGGTGGCGTGGAATGAGGAAGTTGACACAGTTGTGATTTTTCAGCTCCCTAGAGGGGTTCAGCAGAAGCTAAGGGGGTGGGGCATGATCTTCACATGCAGTTCTGACCACACCGCCAGGTGCCCACTCTGACCCGTTAACCCACTGGCTCCTGCAAAACTGATCTGAAGGAAGGGCTCCCTAGTTTGTGTCTATGCCGGCAGCCTCCCCCTCCATTTCAGATTAGTTTAGAGAGGAACCTGCCAGTCAGGGCACGGGCTCAGCCCCAGCTTGGCGGTGAGGGGTGGGGAAGGGGAGAGGCACTTCTGGGTATCTGTGGATGGGCTCACAGGAAACCGGGGGCGGCTCCGAGTGCCAGGGACAGGCAGCAGAATGACCCCAGCACACCCCCTGGCTGTCCCCTCCCCTGGCAGCCTACACCGGCCCTGCTGCAATGGGGTGAGCTCCCCGTGGCCCAGTGGAAATTGCTCTCCACCCATCTGCCCTCCACCAGAGGGCCAGGCCCACGCTTGGCCCAGAATGAAGTTTTCCACTGATGGCTCCAGCCTAGCCTTACCTGAGCTTGGGTCCCATCACCTGAGTGAGTTGGCCAGGGTGTGCCGCACTTGCCCTTCCTTGAAAAGGTGTGGACATTCCTGTGGTGCCCTCCCAGCTCTCTGAGGTCTGGCTGCTGGAGCCAGCGTGCCACTCTACAGCTCAAGGTAAGCCGCTGAGCATGTTGTCTGCTGTGTGCCAGGGCGGGGCTGGGCGTTTTCGCCCCACTGCCCATCTCATGGGGTTCTCACCACCACCCTCATTAACAGCGGAGTGCTTCCCATCTCAGAGAGGGTAATGGACTTGCCCAAGCTCACACAGCTGTTGGGAAGTGGTTAGGAGGGGCAGCAGATGAACCCAGTGTCTTGCTGCCCAGGAGTCTCTAGAACTTTCTCCCCAGAAGCCCCAAGGCTGCCCCTGGAGCCTTGATCATTTTGCTGGGGCTACCTCCACCTTCCTTCAGAGCCGGAGCCTCAGAGCCTCTTTCTCTGATCACAGAGGAAGTGAAAAATCTGTGAGTCAGTCCCTCTGCCAGTGACTTCAGCTTGGTTTCCCTCCCCTCAGTAAGCAGGCTTTGTCAGCCCCTTTCCTGTCGGGCTGTGTGTCACCATGAGCTGAGGGGGGAGGCGGGACACTGGCCCAGCGTTGGCTGGGAGTGGGGGCTGACTTTGAAGCTGCCCGTCCCCTCCCCGCAGCGGCCTGCTGAGACTTCTCGTCCAGCACGTGACCCAGCGGTGGCTCCTCAGGAATGCCTGGAGACCACATCTGGCTGGGGTGGGTGCCGCCCCTCCCCCTCCTGGCCGCTGGCCTCACATGTGTGCTCCTCCTGCTAATACGGTTGCCTGGGCCCCAGCTCTCAGCCGCCACGGCCGTGTCGTTTGGGGAGTCATTTCCTCTCCCTGCCCTCATTGTCCAACGTCCCTGCATCCCCTCCCCGGCTGGAGGGCTGTGGGAAGTGGGAGAGGGAAGCTTTCTTCTCCTGACCACTTCCTGCCCTGGCTGTCTCTCCCCCTGGCCTGGCCTGGCCTCTCCCTGGAGAGGCTCTGGAGCCAGCCAAGTGGATGCGTAGATGGAGCTGAGCGGAGAGCTGGTGCTGGGAACTCAGCTCCTGTGAGCCCCCAGGCTGGGGGCAGGGGTGCAGGCAGAAGCTGATCCTTCCAGGCAGGAGGGGCCCTGGATGGGGAAGGGGTGAGCAGGAGGGCTGAGGAATGGTTGCAGTTTAGATTCATTCATTCATTCATTCATTCATTCATTCATTCAGCAAATCCATCCGGCAACTGCTTGACTCCTTGCCAAGTGCCGGTGGGCTGTCGATGCAGGGGTACAGCAGCGAGCATAGGAATGGTACTTACAAGCAGCTCTCTGGGCTGGTGGAAGGGCTCGACCCCAGGTTTAGATCCCCCTCCCCGGAGGACTCACTTGATGGCACCCCTCCTCTGTGCCTCTTTCTCACCCTAGAACAGCACCTCACCCATGTTCCCTCTATGCTCCAACAGGCCAGGGCACAGGGTGCCTGAGACCTCCTGAGATGGGCGCTGGAGGCACACACCTCCAAGTTCCCGATCGGCGGAGCCCGTGGTCTGAGCCCCTGCTTGTCCTTCCGTGGGCCCAGAGGCCCCCCGTGTTGCCCTTGCCTAGCCCCTGCCCCTGCTCCCATGTGCGGATCACGCCCAGCCGTGTCCCAAGGGCGTCTAGAGAGGCCATCGTTGGCTCCTTCCTCCTTGGGACCCCAATTTCACATTCAGAGAGTGTGGTGGGCCCACCGTGATCGGTCCCACCAAGAAGTGGAGGCAGATGCTGGGGGAGGCAGAGTGGGGCCCAGTCTCACTGAGCTCCGGCTCCCCACTCCTTGGGAGCTCTGGCTCAGGCCGGCAGAGCAGAGGGCACTCTACCTCCTGCTCCCTGTGTAACCCTGGGCCTCAGTGTCCTTACCTGTCCACTCAGAGGTCTGGGCGAGGCGAGCCCTGGTATCCTTCAGCGTTCACTTTGGGAGACTCTCTGAGTATCCGTTTTCTCCTGTAAAGTAGGAATGGCCCCGCCTTCCTGGCTGTAAGGTCTTGGCTAATGGTTTTGGACTCGAGCTTCTTTGTCAGTAACACGGATGTACCTAAAGGTTACTGTGCAACCCACTGAAACGAGGGTACGCGTGTGATGCCCCTCAGAGTGGTGCCCGGCACGTCGGAAGCACTCAGACCGTGTGAGATGCTCTGTTGGTCCTCTCACCATCCTCCTCCTCATCGTCATTTTCTATCCTGCCTACCTTGGAGGCTGCTCTGAGCGCCGTGTGGACTGAGCAATTTGAGGAACTGGCGCGCACACAAGACTTGTTGTAGGGTGCCTGCCTGTGGGAGGGAGGAGAGGGAAAGGATCTGGGGCCCAGTGGACCTGGGGCCAGGGCCTGAGCACCCTCCGGAGGCAGGGAAGACAGAGGGCGGTCCATCGCTGACCCTGGCACGGTGGCTGGCTCCTGGGGGGAGAGCTGTGCATGGTAAGGTGCCACTGCCAAGCTGTCTCGGAAGATAGGATCCTGAGGCTTGGCTGCCTCAAGCAGGAGCTTGGAGCCCCAGGAGGGGAAACAGTGGAAGTGTCTGTGGGGGCTCGGGGAAGGGGTGACATTTGAGACTAGCCTGGGAGAGAGAATGCATAGGATTTCAGAAGGCTGCGAAGGAAGGAGGGAGGGTCGGGGAAATTGATTGGCCCCATTAGCCTCTGTTTCCTCATCTGCCAAGTGGGGACAATCCCTAGCGGCGGGTTAAGTGACATGTTATCTTTTATGTGTCTATGCATGCCTAACATGGTGAACACAAACCAGAAGGTGACTGATAAATGTCCCTCCTCTCCTTTCTCTCATCCAACACTTTAAGAGAGGAGACTTTGGAAGCTTTATGAGCTGCTGGCTCGGGGTGGGCGGGGGCAGCCCTAACTGATTCTAGCCACCTTGGCCCTGGCCCGCGTTGTCCCTGCGCCCTGGGCCCTCGTTTTCCCACCTGTAAAATGGGGAAGGGTTTTCCTGTGTGACCTCCTTCACCACATGGCAGGTCAGGCAACAGAATTGGGACTGTGAAGGTTAAAGGACACGACATCCATCAGCCCCTCACCCGTAGTAGGTGCGCCCCCTTCTTAGCAGCCGCCGACTACTCCCTGGCCTTCCCTCTGTCTTTCTTTGCTTATGCCAGTCCTTCTGCCTGAAACAGCCGTCCTGCTGAAACCGTACTCCTGTGGGCTGACCCAGGTCCAGGGAGGGGACTGTGCCTGGGAAGCAGGTGTTGAAATTTCATAGCCCACAACTTGGCTGACCAGTTCCCCGTTAGGTTGCGTGCTCCCTCCCCCTGGGCTGAGTTGCAGTGAACGTGGAGTGTCTGGGGCATCTGAGGAAGCACTTCACCTGTCGTCATCCTCGCACCCCCGTCAGCCAGTGCAGCTGAAGGGCAGAGCGTTTCTGCACCGTCAACACTGGAGCCGGCAGGGCCAGGTTTCTCTGCCGCCGTTGGGAGGCACGTCAGTGTGGGCAGTGGATCCGGTCTGCCAGGCCAGCTGCTACCTACACGTCGGGGCCCGTGCTCTGCCTTCTGGGACCAGGAGTGCCGGCTGCCCACCCAGCCTGGCTTTGGAAACAAAAGGCCCATGAAATCATTCGTGCAAGCTCATCTGCTGGGGTGCCACTTAGAATCCCTAGTGAGGCGTGGGGCCACTCAAAGAGCCATCTGCAGGCGAGCTCCATAGAAATGCAGCGTGTCCGCCCCACCCCAGACCTGCTGCATCCGGGTCTGCATCTGAGCAGGATCTCTGGGCGATTCCCATGCTTGTTGCAGTTTGAGCAGGGGCCCCGCTTCAGTCCCAGCCCTGCCTACAGCTGTGTCACCTTAGACAAGTTACCTCACCTCTCTGAACCTCAGCTCTCGTCTGCAAAAGGCGTTTGGGGAAAGATTGTTTCCCCGCAAGGGTTAATAGTCCACATGAAAGTTGATGAGATATGTGTCCAAGGCACTGAGCCCAGGGTGTGCGTGGCACCCAGACATGCTCACCAAATCAATGGCTGCTCCTATAACCGCGGATGTGCCTGGAGATCCAGAGACACGGCTCGGGTTCTCGCTCTGGGGTGACTTGGGGCAAGTCGTTCTCCTTCACTGGGCCTCATTTCTCCATCTGTACAATGGGTCCGTTGACCCCTGTCCCACCTTCCTCATGAGAAGGTTGCCAAAATGAAAAGTGAGGGAGGGCTGGGTCTCAGCCCCAGGAGCTTGGGGAATGAGGGTGCGGCGGGGGTGGGGTGGGGCTGAGGGTACCTGCGTCCTCATCCCTGTTGCCGCCTTCTGTGAAAGCAGTATTGAGGTCAGGCCCCACCTTGCAGCCACTCGCCCGCTCAGTGGCCTTGGAATCAAGTCCTCTGCCCCCACTCAGAGCAGCGTGTCCAGGAGACATGATTCAGCTTGGGACCTGTGTCCTGGGCCCTAGAACTCTCTTGAGGGAAGTCCTGGATGCCCCATGCTGCTGTGTGGTGGCGAGGGTGGCCTGCGAATATCCCCCACCTGGGATTTCTGTCCCTTACATTGGGCCCGGGAATGAACTCCTGGCGTGGCCCTCGGCATACTGGGTGACCTTGCAAATTCCTGGCACACTGTGGGCCTCTGTTTCTGTATTTGTACAATGGGGGTTTTCAGTGGGATGTCCCGCCTGGGTTAGGCCCTCCTTAGCTTCCTCTGTGCCCTCTAGGTTCTGGACCCCAAGGCCTGTGGCAGATCTAGGCTTGCTGCCAGTGTCGGGGGCTGGTAAAGACCCAAGGGAACAGGGGAGAGGTGAGCGTGTGTGTGTGTCTCTCGTCCGGGAGCCCTGGCCAGGCCCGTCTCGTCTCGTGTGGGAGAGGAGGAATTTTCCTCTGTGTGTGCAAACAGTATCTGTTTTCTCGTTTCCTAAAGCTGGTGACGTAACCCACTCTTTATCCATTCCTCCCCTCTGGCCTATTTTTAGCTGGCCCGGCAGCATCCTAAAAGGCCTCCAGACCTGTCCGCTCTGAGGCCTTGTAGGGAGGCGGCCGTGGGGCGAGGAAAGCGAGAAGCTCGGCTGTCTGACCCAGGACGGGGGGCGGGGGGGGTGCGCGCTACGCAGGCTTCCTCTGGGGAGGCAGAGAGGTCTGGGCGCGGAGCGGGGCAGGGCTCCGATGGGTCCCGGGTCTGCGAGAAGCCCAGCAGTGTTGAAGGCGCTCAGTCTGGAGCCTGCAGCCCAAGCTGGAGTCCTGGCCCCACCTGTCCTCACCCTGACCTTGGGCACCTGACCCTGTGCCCTGCTTTCTTCACCTGTACCATGGGGACAATGGAGGCACCTATGCTAGAGGGTTATTATGAGGATTAAATTATGTCACGTAGATGGGTTCCTGGTACAAAGTAAGCACTGAGTGACGGTGAGCTGGTGATACTGTTACGGTGATTACACTGATTCTCATCTCACCCAGCCTCCAGTGGTCGCTGGGCTACTGCGACAGCCCCGCGTGCCTTCTCCTCCCTGTCATTTCCTGTCCAGCTCCAACCAGCATGTGCACACACCAGACAGCACACACAAAGCCCCTGGGGCAGGGCCTCGCGTGAAATAACTGCTAAATAAGTGAGAGCTGTAGCTCCTTATTTTTTCTTTGTTTTCATGTAATAAGGCAGGCTTGGGTTTGAAGTCCAGCCCTGCTCACTAACTAGTTGTGTGTCTTTGGGCAGGACATTTAACCTCCCTGAGCCTCCATGTCCTCGTCTGTGCGTTAGGGCTGATAATAGCTGCGTAGGAGCTGCCTTTGTGGGTCAGGGTAGGCTGCAGGACCATACCCTCTAAGAGTGCAATAGTTAGCACAATGAAAGTGTGTTTCTTGCGGGCGCAAAGAACAGCCTGCGTGCGGCGCCTGCTGCCGCCTGGCTCCTGAGGGCCCGCCTCAATATTGCATCGTGCAGCAACAGCAGCAGCAGCAGCAGCAGCAGCAGCAGCATCTGCACAGCACTTCACAGTTTGCTTGGAGGGGGAGTGGCGGTCCCTCCCGCCTTCATCTCCCCGTGGTGCCGTGCACATGCCTGGAACATAACACTCGTCAGCACCTCCTGGTATCGTGGCCATGTGTCAACCTGGCTGTCCCTGCCCCACCTTCACCGCCCCCCCCCCCAAGACTGGGAGCTCCGGGAGGGCCGGCAGGACGGACTCACTGCTGTGCTTTCCTTGCCCAGCCCGGGGGCAGGGCCGGGGTAGCCGCCTGCTCTGTGCCCGAGGGCTGGGCTGGCATGGGAGGCCCCCTCTGACCACCTGTCCTTCTTGGCTCTTACAGATGGGAGGGGGAGCTGGCCAAGAGCATGAACCTGCAGACCGTGGTGGACACGCTGAAGGAGGTAAGAGCCCGCAGAGGTCCCGGTCAGGAAGGAGGCTCGTGGGAGAACCATGTGGCCAGGGAACACAGTCTTCAGAGGGCAGAGCCCAGGGCAGTTCCCAGCTCGGCCCCTGCTCTGTGTTACCTCCCGCTGCCTCCGTCCCCTTGATGGAGCGGAGAGGCTTCTTCTGCGCCCCCTGCTTTGGAGCTAGGGAGGGGCCAGCGCAGCACTGCAGAAACACTCAGGCCCAGGAGTTGGGAAGCCTGGGTCCAAGTCCTGGTGCTGTTCCGGCTTGAGGGGTGGCCTTGGGCTAGTGACTCCCCTCTCCTGCCTTTTCTCCCCACCCGAGGCTTAGACTGGACGGTGTCTAAGCACTTCCTCCCCCAGACTGCAGCAACTGACTTGGGGCCGAATGCCTTGGAGAGGGTGGCGGGCGTGTCACCAGGTGGACTCCCAGCCCTAGTGGGCTCTCCATGGTGGCCGTGAGGCCCTTCCTTGCTCTTCTGGTCCAGCTCCTGTGTCCTGGGCCCTGCATGCATTCGCCTGCTGGGCACCCCAGGCAACAGACGTCACCTTCCTGGCCTCTCTTTTCCTCTCAGTCAAATGGGTGCAAGGATAGTGACCCCATGAGAAGGCATGGAAGTCTCATTCAAATATTTTAAAAATTGCTTTCTGATATTTAAAACATTTATCTTCTGAGAAAGCTAGAGACAGGTAAAAATAATATCGGTGCGTAGAAGGGAGGAGATGAACGTCTGCCGTTTTTATAACAAAAGTGCTTTTTACTTTATAAATGGAACATGTTTCATCTCCAATATTTGGAAAGTTGAGGAAAGCTTAGAGAATAAAATAAAACTTCTCTCCAGTTCTGCCCCTCTGCTGTTGGCATATTGGCGTGCGACCTCCTGGTCTTTTCGCTGCAAACACACATGCTCTGTGTTTCTGCGTGTGTTCGGTTAGGTTGGCACACCCGACCTTGCCATCTTGCAGAACCAGAGATGGTCAAATATTGATAGTTTCACCTGAAACGACCTAATATTTTAACCTATCAGGACCACTTGTTGCATTAACCTGCCTTTTCTCTTACGATCTGCCATGGGGTTTTCTGTGCCGTAAATAGTCCTTTGAGAAGTGTTTGAAGTTGAGGGGTGGGAAGCCAAGCTGGGCGAGGTCCTTGGCACGCGCCTTGCCCAGCCATCGGGCGCCCGGCCTGGTCGGGCCCCTTGTCCCATTCCTCCTGCCCCTCGGGTTCCCAGCCCCGCTGAACGCTCCCCATCTCCGTCCGCACAGGCAGCGCAGGAGGCGGAAGCGATCCAGGAGGAGATGAACGAGACGATCGAGAGGCTGAAGGCCGAGCTGGTGGTGTTTAAGGGGCTCATGAGTGATGTAAGTGCCACTGGCTGCCGCTGCTCCCAGGTGTCATGACCTTCCCCCCAACACCCATCATGCGAAATGCTTCATTCACTCCGAGGCTCCGGAGCTCGGCTTCTAGTTAGAGTCCTGGCTGGCTGCGTTTGACCGTGAGGATGACCGATGCATCGGAGACCAGGCGCCCTCCTCCTGCCCAGCCCACTCCCGCTTCCCTTGGTCTGAGTAGAGATGCATTAATCTGCCGCTTAGCCCATCCCGCCCTCCCCGGGCTCCTCTGACGGTCTGTGTGTGTTGGCTCCGGCTCCTCCCCGGCTCGCCACGATGCGGCAGGTGGTGGCCGTGGGCCTTGGTGTCTGGGCGCAGGGTGAGGGAGGCCCTGTGCCAGCCTGAGAGGCCCCCCAGGCCAGTGGCCCTCAGCAAGGTTGCTCTGTAAAGTCCGCGAAGGCCAGTGTATGTATCCTCTGGATGGTGATCAGAGCCCTTCTGAGTAACCGTGGGCGAGGAGAGCTATTGGCAGCCAAGGCCTCCTTCCTGCCGGGGACCCGGGTGTCCTGCCACCTTCAAGCAGCAGCAAGTATGTAGGGAGAGACTCCAGAAAGGCGAAGGAGCCCCATCGTGGGCGACCCAGCCTGGTGTGGCTTCTGGTCTTGAGTGACGTGCAGCTGGGTGTGGCTGGAAGAAGCCTCCTGGGGCTCCGGGTGGAGGCCATTTGGCTTGTCCTCACCGGGGCCCATGGGGCGCCCTCTGTCCTGGGCAGAGCCCCGCTGTCAGCCATGGGAGGAATCCTAAAGACAGAGAGCTGCCTTGGCAGGCACCTCCGAGTGGGGGACAGGTGGGACACGCTGGGTGGGACAGAAGGGACGTCTTTCGACGGCGGGAGCTGCCTTTGTATTTTCTTTGCTCTAACAAAATAAACACTGACACTGTGTCTGCTGAGAGGATGCCTTCCAGCCCTTAGGGAGACCGGCAACACGGTCTCACATTGCCTACCTGGCGCCAGAGACTTTAGCTCCCACGGCCCGTCCACCCCGGCCCCAGCCTGAGCAGCACTGGCCCAACCCTTCACGCCCAGGAAGAACTCAAGGCCCCCCTCAGACTCTGGGGCCTCCCACCCGACACCTAGGGTCTCCCACCCCTCTCTGTCCAGCAGGGGCCTGGGAGCAACGCCCACACCCCATGCTTGCTCCATCCCTCGCTCACGTAACCCCTGCTGTCCTCCCTGCAGCCCATGACAGACCTGGACACAAAGATCCAAGAAAAGGCCATGAAGGTGGACATGGACATCTGCCGCCGAATCGATATCACGGCCAAGCTGTGCGATGTCGCACAGCAGCGGAACTCGGAAGACGTGTCCAAGATCTTCCAGGTGACTAGGGCTACCCAGTTCACCAGCCACCACTCCCACCTGCCACTTCCGCCCCCCCAGAGAGCCCCGGCCATCAACCGCTGCCTGGCCAACCCGTTTCCCTCACATCCCACCCACACCCTCCCCCAGTGTTAGCGTGGCCTCCCCAGGAGAACATAGAATCAGGGGCTTGTAGACTCACAGCCTCGTCTAACCCCACCCTCAAGGCCAGATGGCTTCATCCTATGGCTGAGGAGACCACTCACCTGGAGGGTGACATGACGACTCAAGGAAGGAAATGGCGGAGCTGGGACTAGAGCTCAGGTCTCCTGACCCTGCAGGGCTTTGTCTACCTACCCACACTGGGTTCACTGTCCGGCTCCTTGCCTCTTCCTTGGGGTGCCAGAACTGGGCGCTGTCGGAGAGCCCTGGCCAGGTTGTGAGTGCACTGGGTGAGCTGACCTGAGCCCTGGCTGATGAGCCACAATTTCCAAGCACTAGCTGTTGGCCTCTGACTGTTTCTCATTCCCACCGAAGAGGCGCTCAGCCTCCCACCCCTCCCTCTTCAATGAGCAAGTGTGTATGTCCTGAGAAGAGGCGATGGGTTCACTGGCAGCTGTACCCTGGGGAGGGTGTGGGGGCTGGTCCAGCTAGCTGCCTGGAGGGCACGCGTCATTCTCTGAAGGCTGCTTCTTGAGTCTGGGTTGTGGTTTGGCTTTTGCTTGAGCCCAGGGCAGTGTGATGTGTTGTTGCTGTGTGTGAGTTTGGATATAGCCAGGTGAGCTCTGGGCTTCCCTGGACCCTCTGTCCACCGCTGGGCCTTCTCATTGACCCTCTGCCGAAAAGCTGGGGGTGCCATTTCAGCCTTTGTTTGGTTTGCTTGTGTCTCGTCTGCTTGGAGTGGAGGGAGCCTGGTGGACCTGGGGCTGCCGCCTGTTGCCTTTGCATGTGAGCAGGAGGGCTCCAGGAGGCACGGGGCTGTTTGCGCCCCTCTGAGGGCTTCTCCAGCTCTCTGGCTGGCACTGAGATGTCACAGGTGACTCCACCCCAGTCTAGCTTGCTCCTCTCCCCAAATATCGTGGCTGCTTCTCTGGTGAAGGGGTGAGCTGAGCCGGCCCAACCACCAGGGCAGGGAGGGGTCCAGGCTGTCTGTGTCCTCCATCCTGCATGTCTCCCCACCTCACGCTTCCTGCTAACGCCGCCTGCTTCTTAGAGGACCTGTGCATTTCTCCCGGCAGTGGCTGGCCCCAGCCACCCTCCATCTCTCCCGTGGGCTGATCGCTCCCTTCTCCCAGCCCACCCCTACCCTCCATCCCGGCAGAACCTCCCAGTTACCTTGATCTCTTCCTTTCCGGGTCAGGTGGTCCCCAAAAAGAAGGAGCGTAAGGTGACTTCAGACGATGACATCTCGGAGCAGGACGGGGAGGTGAACCGGTTCCCAGATGAGGAGGTCGGCTCTATGAACATCACAGACGAGATGAAACGCATGTTTAACCAGCTGTGAGTGTCCCTACTGCCCCAACTGGTAGCTCCTCTGTCTCCCCAGAAACCCAGGGCAGGGATGGCAAAGGGGTGGCCCGGGCTGGAAGTAGCCCGCAGGTATGTTTTGTTTGACGAACATAATGAACAAATTTGCATTCATATTTGACATTTATAATTTGGATAGTTCTACATTTCAGAGAGGACCAAATGACAGTGTTGGTCTGGGTGAGTCTTGACCGAGCCTTAGACCCAGTCCCATTAGATTTTCATGGGGTGGGATGGCTGAGCTGAGCCGCACACCGGGCCCACCACGCTGGCCAAGCACCCACCGTCTGCAGGATGCTTTACCCACATGACTTTATCGACTCTAGACATCAACCTAGGAGGTGGGGTTATCACTCCCCTTTTGTACATGGGGAAACTGAGACTCAGGAGCTGTGACTTGGCCAAGACGTAGCACATATGCAGCACAGCCGGGATTCAGAGCCAGACCGGTCTTCCTGTGTTCTCGCACGTTGAGAGGCTGCCCGGGTTACTGGCAGAATGTGGGCTGGACACGGTTGGTGGTGGGTTGCAGCCAGCTTGTACCAGCTCATGGAAGCTGACTGTGCATGTCTACCCACTCCAGGTTCAGCGATGGCACATTAGTAGCTTAAAGTTTGCCAGGATGGAAAATCAGCAAATGCTACCAATCAGGGCTGCTCTCCCCGCCCCTACGGAGAGCCGGCTCACCCACAGCTCACGGTGCAGAGTCGTCTGGGGCAGGGACGTTTTGTGGTTTCAGCCTGTCCACATGTTCTGAACCCTGATCCAGCTTTAGCTGTAAACCATGTTGTACCCTAAAGTGGGGTAGGGACGGGGAGGGGAGAGGTGCCCCTTTGGGCACTGGATGACTTGTGTGAGGGCCTCGAGTCAAAGGGCAGGGCTGGGGCTGGGTCTCTGGGGTCACCTTTCCCCCTCCCCCCTGTGACCTGCTCCTGCCTGCTCTCTCTGGAGTCCCTTGCAGTTGGGCACCTGAGCCCTGAGAACTCAGCTTTCCCCCAGAGCTCCACCCCCTTACCCACCTCACCCCACCCCCTGCGTCAGGGTCTCAGGCTGAGCAAGCTTGCTGACCTGATGTCTCTCCCCTGAGGTCCTGTGTTTCCAAGAGCCGGGCTAGGTTTGCAATCTTGGCTCTGATGGCCACCGCAAAGCCTCCCAGAACCCCTCTCTTGAGAGGGCACTCTCCTCTTAGCAGGTGCCTCTGGCATCAGAATCCTTTCAAAAGTCAGGGGCGTGGGATTCCCTAAGGCTTCCTGTAAATCTCTGAGGCTGGCTTAGCCTAACAGAGTCCAAACATCATTCTGTCCAGCCCCTTCCTGTACCAGTGGGGAAACTGAGGCTCAGAGAGAGACATGAGAGGAGCGGGGACGGAGTCTGGTCTCCCGACTGTCAGTCCAGTGCCTTTTCCCCAACCAGCTGTCTTCATGCTTAGAAGAGATGTCCCTTGACCCTCTCTGCTGCACCATCCCTGCCCTGGTCCCTTTGCAGCTGAGCCAGGCCACTCAGCAAGGAAGACAGGGCTGGGGACTGGCGGGGCTGTGTTTACCCCACACTCCCCTGTACGGTGGCTCCTCTGAAATGGAACTGAGGTGGAACTGTGTCCTGGGGACTGCTATTGGAATGCGACGAGGAGATTCCCAGACTCTCGATTCCTCTTTGACATAACCCCCCACCCCGCCCCCGCCCAAATCTCATATTCCCATATTTTGCTGATGAGAGGGGCTTTGGGGGAGAGCCCTTGGTTGGGTCTAGGTTTTCCGAACCTTGCTCTGGGCATTCCTGAGCCTAAGGCAGGATCACAGGCCCCCACGGACCCAGGCTGGGTTCATTTGTTTGAATTAAAGGGCTTCTCCGAAGAAACCGTTGTCCTCATTTTCCTAAAGTCGCCAGGAAGTCATTAGGACGCTGAGGAGTGGGTGAGCTGAAAGAGACAGTCCGAAGGGCTGCGCGGGGTGCTCCATGGGCTGGGCTGTGTGTAGGCAATAAGATTAATCTGGCGGTGAAGTTACCTAGATTAAAAGAAAAAAATCCTCTGGTCACCCCGGTCACCAGCCACCCCGAACCCTTGCAGCTTTCCTGCAGGCCATGCTGGCCCCACCCTAGGTGGGGCCAGGCCCCCTCCTGCTGACTTCTCAGCTTGCTGAGACCCAAGCCAGAGACTGCCCCAGGCCAGTTCCACTGAAGTCTTTGAATAATGCACCCGTGTCAGGGCTGTTTTGTTTTGATCAAAATCGGCTGTTTTGTTTTGATCCCCATCGGTTGCTTGGGCTTGAGGCCATGGAGAAGGGAAGGAATTTGCTACTTTCTCTATACTGTGGCCAGCCTTCCTCCTTCGCCCCGCCCCCCAGATCTGTGGGGGTGTGGGGGTCGCCTCTCCGCAACCCTGTCTCTGGTCCGTCTTCCTGTCTTTTCTGGCTTCCTATTCTTCACTGGGGCTTCCTTCGGATCCCAGACGCTGGGAAGGAAGTGAAGTCAGCAGTTGACTATGTGATGCGGTGCTAGTGGACCCCAGGGACTTGTCTGAAGCTCGTCCAGCCCTGTGGCTCCCCTCCCTGCAATCCCGGCCCCGGCTCTGCTCCCTGGACTCACAGAGCCACCTGGAGGCCCTGGCTTTTTTGAGACAAACCTGGCTCCAGGAGGTGCTCTAGCCAGGGGTGTCCAAACTTGTGGAGTCTCTGGGCCACACTGGAAGGAGAGGAGTTGTCTTGGGCCACACGTTAAATACATTGTGACACGTAATCACAAAGATGTCTCATAACGATTTAAGTAAATTTACGATTTTGTGTTGGGCCACATTCACAGCCATCCTGGGCTGCATTTGGCCCACGGGCTGCAGGTTGGACATCCCTGCCACGCAGCTTTTTACCAGAAATTCCTTCTTTTGGGCCCTGCCCAGTGGCCCCTGGTCTGTGCCACTTTGGGAAGGTCGGGAGAATCCAGGAAGGAGTCGAGGGAGGGAGCGTAGGCAGTGGGGAGAGCCCTGGGATGGGGATCGTGACTCTTGGGACCCATGTCCATTTTGGCTGATTAACTGGGTCAAGTGGTTTAACTCCTGTTGATATCAGCCTTCTCGTCTGATTAGTGGGCATGTTGGGCTGAATGACTATTTAAGGTTCCCTCCACTAGGGGTAACCGGGCATTTCCAGAAGCCCTCAGTCTCAGGCAAACCTGGGTGGCCCTTTACCCTGCTTCCCGTTCTAGTGATTCGCAGAGCCCCAAAGTCACCTGGGCTTTGAATTCAGATCTGATTTTCAGCGAGTATTGTTCTAAAAGTCTACCCGCTCCCCCGGGGCCTCCGTGTCCTCGTCTGTAAAATGGGAAGAATGATATCGACCAGCCAAAGTTGCAGAGATTATATAAATCTCATAAGAAGTTGAGGCTCAGGAAATGAGCTACTCAATGAAAAAGTCACAGGATTGGACTTGGGAGGAAAATGCCTTTAGTCTCCATTGGTTATAAAGCCTGGCATCTTTAAAATGAACATTTTAAATTGTATAAAGAGCATGGAGAAACTTTCTGCACTTTAAAAGAGGACAACTCCATGGATAAGGCCTAGCTGTCTGCCACCGCTCTGTCTCTTTGGAGGGCCCCCTTGTAGGAACATACCCACTGGGGCAGGGCCCCTGTCTCCCTCTCACCCTGATCCCTGTTCAGCCATGCCCTCCCGTGTCACCCCCACAGGCGGGAGACTTTTGACTTTGATGACGACTGTGACAGCCTGACGTGGGAAGAGAATGAAGACACGCTGCTGCTCTGGGAGGACTTCACCAACTGCAACCCGTCCATCGACCTGCAGGGCGAGGTGAGCCCAGGCCTGATGTCCCAAGGGCCGGGGCATGGGAGGGGGCGCCTCCTTTTAGCGATGCCTCATCCCTATTGTTTCCTGGCAGCCCCCACCACCCCGTTAAATGGGCCCCCCCCTTCTGTTTCCCTAGCAAGAGGAAAACTTGGGCAACCTGATCCACGAGACGGAATCGTTCTTCAAGACGAGAGACAAGGAGTACCAGGAAACCATAGGCCAGATCGAGGTGAGGGCTCAGGCTGTGCCCTGAGTGAGTGCAGCTCACTAAGGTTACGTGGTCGAGACCCCTGGTGACTCAGCGGTGGCCACGTGGGCGGGGGCTGGTAGCCTGGGACGACGGCCTTAGGCTTGGAAGTTAGAAGGCCTGCCAATTCCCTGCCTGGTGTTGGGACAGCCATACCCTTCTTGGGGCCTCAGTTTCCTAATCTGTAACGTGGGGGTGGCGATCCGTGTCTGCCCCAGAGAGTTTTTTTTTTTTTAAGTTATTCAGCTGAGATGGTGATCCCAAAATAATGAGAGCTGACCTTTGAGTGACATCAAGCGATGCCAGGCACTGAGGAAGCCATTTACAAGTGCACCCTCCCTGGCCTCCGCGTGCCCTAGTATGGATCTGGAGGCACCCATGTTCCCTGAGCAGTGGGCGCCGAGCACCCTGTTTGACAGAGGAGGACATGCGGTTAAAAGAGACCAAATGACTTGCCCAAGGCCTCCAGCCAGCAAACAGCCGGCTAGTGCAGCGCCCTCTGCCTGAGGGCCTGTGCGCTTGGCCATGCTATCAGTGAGAGTCTCATGCTGGAGAAGGAAGAGCTCCTTTCCTGGGGTGGGGTTGGCATTCGGTAGAGGAGAAAGGGCAGAAAAGTGAGGGATGCGAGGACTTTTCCTTTTTTTTTTTTTTTTTAAGATTTTATTTATTTTTAGAGAGAGGGGATAGGAGGGAGAAAGAGAAGAAGAGAAACATCAATGTGTGGTTGCCTCTCACACACCCCCTGGTGGGCACCTGCCCTCAACCCAGGCATGCGCCCTGACTAGGAATCGAACCAGCGACCTTTCGGTTCACAGGCCAGTGCTCAGTCCACTGAACCACACCAGGCAGGGCAGGACTTTCTAATCAAGTCCATAGAAAGTGGTGCAGGGATCCAGGGTGGAGTGGGGTTGGCAGAATCTGTTGGGGCTCATCAGGGAGGGCTGCCCTTGTGGTTGCTAAGCAACCATTCCCTTTCCACCAGAAGCAGTTCTAGAGGCCACGGGACCAGTAGGCAGAGAGCAGAGGCCGGGGCAGGGCCCTGAGGGCGCAGTGTCCGGGGTGGCCTCGATGCTGCCTCACTCAGGTCGTGAGGAGGGAAACGCTGAGGGTTTTTGCACCGAGGACGACATGGCCTCATGCTTGTTCCACGTTGGTCCCGCGCAGCTGGAGCTGGCCACGGCCAAGAGCGACATGAACCGACACCTTCACGAATACATGGAGATGTGCAGCATGAAGCGGGGCCTGGACGTGCAGATGGAGACGTGCCGCCGGCTCATCAAAGGCACTGCAGACAGGTACCTGGCCCTCTCCTCCCTGGGGCTTCAGCAGTTGGGTTCTTGGGGATGCTGCGTGGGGCTGTGACTTACAAGTCTGGCCTGTTTCATCTGCCCCACCCACGTGTCTGTCCATCCATCTGTCCAATGAATATTAGTCACCTACCTACTGTGTGCTAGATGACTTACCTCTCTAATCTCACGTAACTCCCTGCCCCCCACTTACTCACCAGCTACTTCTTGGAGGCCTACTCTGTGCAAGGCCATTGGGGTACAGTGATGAACACAACAGTCGCAGCCCCTGTCCTCATACGGCACATACTTGGCTTTCTGCTGAACCGGGGAATGGAGAAGGGGGACAGGGCACTCCTCTCAGTCACAGCCGATGGGGGACCCATTTGTCCAGAGGAAGCAATTTCACGTCCTTTCCCATATTCCAACCCAGGGCCAGGGAGGTCAGTCCCCTTTTAGTTGCTGGGAGACACCACGACAAAGACGGAGCCTCTCCCTTTAAGGAGTAGGCAGCCTCTTGGGGAGACAGCCCTGCTAACAATAAAATGGGATTAATGTATATGACATGCTTGGCACAAAGCACAGATAAATGTTAATTGTAATTGTTTCTCTTACTATGACTACATTCCTGCAGGCTGCGGTTCAGGCTGTAAGGGAGGGAGGGGCAGCTCTGTGGGAAGCTGTACGCGAGGCCCTGGGCTCAGCCTGCCCTGCCCATAGCTCACTGAATCTTGCAGAGGCCACTTTCCACACCTCCCTTGTTCAGACGGAGGAAGGGAAGCGTAGGCAAGTTGAAGAGCTTGCCCGAGCCCCCTCCACCCTGCCCCCCGCAGCTCATCTGCGACAGAGCCAAAACTTAAACCCAGTGCTGTTAGCCACTGTCCATTGTGGCCCCCCTTTGAGCGCTGAGTTAATTGGGCTTTTGTGAGCAACTACTATGTGCCCGGACCTGTGTTAGCTGGTTCGAGGGTAAGAACCAAGCTTGATCCATGGTCTCTGCTCCCAAGGGGCTTTCAGCACCCAGAGCAATTAGAGGCTGGTACGGGAGGTCCCAAGAGGTCTTGAGAGCCATGTTCAACTTGAGTGTTGGAGATTCTAAGGAAGACAGAGCAAGGGCAGGGTGTCAGGGCCGGATCCCCCTCTGAGCTTAGATCTTACAGGAGTGGCTGGCTGCTCAGCCCTTTCTGCTCCTTAAATCCCCTCAGGGGTCCTCAGGCTGCCCTCTGACTGTCCCCTACTCTCGTGCCCTCCAGGAATTCACCGTCCCCCAGCTCCGTGGCCAGCAGCGACTCAGGAAGTACAGACGAGATTCAGGACGAGTTTGAGCGGGAGGCAGACGTGGAGCCCATGGTCAGCTGATGACTGAGCCCTCCGTGCCTGGTGGTCTTGGTGATGGGGCCTCTGCCCCCCTCCCCACGAAGCCAGGAAGGCTCCTCCGAGTGGGGCTCCAGTCCTCACCACACAGACTTCCTCTGCCCTCCCTTCTCCGGAGGCCCCAAGGGACCGCTGCTTCCTTCCTCCCTTCCACCCACCATCACAGTGCCCCCTTCCATCCACCCACCCAAGGAATGGTGCTCTCAATTTCTATTCTCCATGTTACAAATGCAGACTTCTGTCCAGATGATGCAGTGTTAACCGTGCCTTTTCCCTTAAGCTGAGCCACTTTGAGCTCCAAAGAATTATTCCTAGCAGGTGTTTTTATACAAAACTTGAAGGTGAGGGTGGGGCCCCAGTGTGGTATAGTGAGGTTTTCCACCCTCCCACCTGCTCCTCTGATTGGCCGTGACCTATGCCCTCCTCTCCTCTGCTGGTCAGCGCTCAGCAAGTCGGGCCTGGGGTCATCTACCTCTGCCCAGGACAGAGCTGTTTGCCTCTGCAAACTCCCCTGGGTGGGGATCTCCCAAGGGTGTTCCCACTTATCAAAAGGGGAAAAGACGGAAGGAGGGAGGGAAGACAAATTTTTAGTTTCTTTTTGGATTGAGTGGCAAAGCGGAGGGACAAGGCACTGTGGGGGAAGGTGGAGCCTCACTGTGTTTAAACTACTATGCAAAAAACAAAACCAACAAAAAAAAAAAAAGCAGCTTGCCTTATATATTGTGGGAGGTAGGCCCTCTCCCAGACTCAAGATTTTCCCTGGGAGCTGGGAGGGAGGCCAAAGCCAGGGCGATGTCCCTCGCAGCCTCTGAGGGGGTTTGGTCAAGGTCAGTAAGGAGGCCTGGGTCCTGCAAGGCCCTTGGCCACCTGTTTGCTTTCTTGGGACCTCAGTGGGTTTGGAGGGTCTTTTATTGCCCCGATGACTTGACGTTTTTCCCTCTATTTCCAGCCAACTGTATGGGGCTATAGATCTGTAATTTCTCTGTGAGAAAGTCCGAAGAGAACCAGGCCTACTATCGCTCTTCCACAGTGGGGCTGAATTAGGCCCCCCTGCTGCCACCTTGGTTCTCCACTGTGCCCCGATCACCCACTGGCCACTGGCCTGCACCGGAAAGGGAGGGGTGGGGGAAAGGCAATGAGAGCTGCTGGCAGATTGGCAGTGGCGGGAGTCGGCGCTCGAGTGAGAACCATCCTTGTGGGACTTATGTGAGCTTCTTTGCATACTTCATTTGACTGACCAGTCGGGGAGTTAATTGAGCCAGTATCTCCCCAAGACTTGAGTGGACCTGCGTCGAAGAGTGCTTTGTTGAGACCACCCGCCAAATCTCAGCTTAGAACCAACTGACCAGGTTTTGCTTCTTTTAAATTTTTTTTCTTTTGTACCCACTCCTGTGGGTTTGACGGCCAATTTTTGCTTTTGTTGGCCCGGCAGCTCCCCCTGGAGGTCAAAGGAGCACACCGTGCCCCAGGACCAGAACTCCTTACCACCCGCTGCTTCTGTCTAGAGGCACAGGAGGGGTTCTGGCTTTGAGTAGGTTGCGGGCCCCCCGTCTTTCCTGCCCAGGGTACCAGCCACCTTTAAGGGCCTTCTTTCTCTTCTGTTTCCCCTACCTGTTTTGCAGTCTTAAAACCATTGTACATAATATTCACATAATATATATGTGTAGAGAGAGAAGAGAGAGTGTGTTAGCGACTGTGTTATTTTTATTTAACAGAACTTGGCGGCCTTTTATCTTTTTTTTGAATTTTTCCTTTTTGTTGCTGTTGGGGGAACCTCGTTGCCTGTGGCAGTCTGGCCGAGAGGCTCCTGTGCCCAGCATCTCTTATTCGCTACACACACAGTCCCTTGGTAGGTACGAGGAGGGCCAGTGGTTTCGGAGGAGGGACAGCCCCTTCCCCTCCTCCTTACCGACCCTTGTCCTAAAGGTTACAGGGTTCAGACATACCTGATTAGTATTGCCGTTATTGTTATTGTTGTTTTAGTTTAGCTTTATTTTAACCAAAGGTTATCAGAGCCAGTTGGGCTTGGACCTCAGCTGCTAAAAAGATTTTCCGTTTCCTGGGGGCAGGGGGGGCAGTGGCCTCCCCTGCGGCCTCCGCTGTCCAGGGCTGCGGGAGGCACCGAGGGGTGTGGTCAGCACACAGTGGAAGCCAGCCCTGGGTTGTTCCTCGAGGTGGCGGGAGGGCGACAGTCCTATCTTTAGAATTAAGACAGTAAGGCAACAGTTTGAGGGTAGCTAAGGTCACGGTGGTGACTGGTGCCCAATGGTATTAGTTTTGTTTTCCCCTTTGCAGACATTGGGGTCCAGGGGACTCTGACTTTGCCCAAGGAGCGAGGAAATGGCAGGAGCCAGAGTGGACACTGGCTGAGTAGTTTCTTCCTGCTGGTTCTCAGTAGCTACTTTCTCCTGGGGAGCAAGGATTTGGGGCAGGTGGGTAGGGGGAGTGGGGACAGCAGGGGTGTGGCCGGCTTGTTTCCTGGGCAGGACCCTGGGTCTTGGCCTGGCTCCCTCCTCCCCCACCCAGTTCTTTTTTGAGTTCGTTGCCAGTGGGCCCTGCTTGTCCCCTCGCCACGAGCCCATGGCTTGCCAAGAAAGCCCCCAGCGCTCTCTGAGGCGGCACCAGGTCCAGACGGGACACAGTGGTCTGTCCTTTGTAAAGCTGTAAATACTTAATTTTGGTTTTCTATTTCTCAGCCCAGTGTCATATTGACACTGGTATTTTAGATTGTTCTCAGATGGGCTCTCCTGTGCCGCCCTCTCTCACTCTCCTATTTTTGGGGGTTTTATAAAAAGAGAGGATTGGGGAGGGGCAGGGAGAGTAATTCATTTGGGTTCCCTGGTTGTGAAATGCACACATGTACACACACACACACACACACACACTCCTTGTGAACACATTTTGTTTTCTTGTGGCAATATGTCTTGAGGTCTCTGAAGGGCAAGTCCATCACGGACTTAGCTCGGTTGATGCAGCTCAGATGATTTAGGGAGAATCCAACCACTTTGGCTTGGGATGAGGGAGAGGGTGTGGGGTGGGGGATAACTTAAGCTAACTGTAATCTATTTATAAAGCAAGATGCTCTTATCTATTTTTATGAAAGGAAGGGTTTTTTAATCTAGGGTAGGCAGTTGTGGCAGCCCAGCATTTTTCTGTGGACACAATGCATGTTGCTGCTGGGTTTAATATAATCGGTGCCCCTCGCCCTGTCTCCCTGTCCTCACCGCCTATTCCTCCACACCCATGGGTGGCTTCCGCAGAGTGTAGACCCCACCTCACCCCATTTCCCGTTTCCTGATCTCCCAGATCCTGGGTCCTTGGAAGTTTTAGGGGGGGAGGGCAGTTATGGGAGAGGGTGGCCAGTGGGGAATTCAGAATTGAGGTGGGTGGGGGGAGGGAAAGGGGACACTAGATAGCGGACGAGTTCTGCTCCGAGAGTGGGTTCCGATTAGTTTCTCGATCTATGCCAAGGTCCATTTCCAAATCAGCTGTGTTTGGGAGAGTAAAGGTGGCGACGGGGCTGTTGGGTCAGGTGCCACATGGCTTCCTTGGGGCTGTTTGGCAACTGGGGCAGAAGTGGAAATGCCACGAGTTGCCCACAGTCCTGGCTGTGCCCACTGCCCGGGCTGCCAATCTTTATGTGCTCCTGCAGGGCCCTGGATGAGGGATTAGGGTGCTGGGGGCTCCCTCAGACCTGCATCCTCTACCTGGAGACTCCAAGCTCTGACCCTAGAAGGGCACTCTTCTAGAGTGGGGGCCCGGAGATGACCGGATGGGTACGGATAACGACGGGTTCTCGGGAAGGGAGCCTTCCATGGGTGGAAGATTTCCAGGTCTGGGATGGGGAGGGGCTGTGTGTTAGTCTTGGGCAAATCTCTCACCCTTCCTGCTGCCAAGCCCTCAAAGAAATGAGGCAAAGCCACCTGCCACCCTCAAGACCCCTTCATGGACATTTTAGCATCTATGTGATTTTTAATCCCATCTAGGGGGACTCCCTGTCCTGTAGTCCCGTCCCACCCCACTGTTGCTGTGTGTCTGCCAGCTGGGTCTAGCATCAAGTGGGGGGTGGGGTTATACTCATCGAAAGACTACTGATCCTACCAGGAAACCAACCTGTTTACTGTACTGTTGTAAATATTATGCCCTTTATATCCTGTATATTGGCTTCTTTTAAATAAAGTGAAATGTCTTAGAATTGATGGTGCACTTTTTTTTTCAGCTGAGGATAAAATGGTGATAGGGGAGGGGGCAGGAGGACTGAGACTCATATAAACACTAATACAAACTTATTAGCCAAAGAGTGATAACATAGGGAAATTCCATATCATCTGTTACATTTGCATCTCACAATAAAATCTTTACCAGCAGGGAAAGCAGGATTTAGTATACACATTTTACAAAGGGGGAAGCGAAAGCCAGAGAGATTGCAGGCAGAGTAACTGGTATCACCTGGTTTGGAGTTGTGGTCCTGCTAATCACAAAACTCCCATTTCTTAAATTTCCTCATACTGCCCATGAGAGGCTACCCATCAGGCTCTGGATTAGACATTGTCCACTGATCTAGTTTCCTTTTATTAGTGGCCAAATTCAGGGAGTATTGCCCCATATGAACTGGGCCCCCCGACTAAAGTTTTCTCAAGGATGAAGACAAACAGCCACCACCAATCCCAATTCGGTTTTTGCCACATCCAAGACTTAACGCTTATTGTAGCTTCTTTTTTCCCCCCCACTACCAACTGTTTATATTCCCTGCATGTGGCCTTCTGAAGGAAGAGCAGCATCAGATAATGAGGTCATTCTAAGGTGGGCATTATTACCCCTACGTTATAGAAAGGAAAACTGAGGCCCAAGAAAGTTATGTATTTTCCCAATATCACGGGGAGGAAGCACGATCAGGACTGGAACATGCTGCTGGAGGACATATAAGTAGATAAGTTAGACGAGAGTGTAAGAAAAGCTGTAACAGTACTTTACGAATAGAATGGGTCCCCAGGAACTCTGTCATTAGAAAGGTTTCAGAATCTGAGTTTTAAATAACCTTCGAGACTTCACCAAACTTCTCCAAGAGAAAACTGAAATTCTGATCCGGGGCGGGGGCGGGGGTGGGGGGAATAAAGTGCAGGAGCAACTAGTTCCGCGGCCAGAAATTTTGAAGGAAAAGCTAGGCACAGACCAGCTCGGGTTTTCTCTTTTCTAGACCTGAGTCTTCAAGGAACAGGGCTGCTTACCTAGGCGCCTGGCGCCGGAAGCTGGGTGGGCTAGCCCCGGGCCGGGAGGTGAAGGGTGACTAGGTCCCGGTCAGGGAGCTGGAGGGTCCCTGGAGGCAGGGGCGGCAGGCCTCTCCCAGGGGATGCACCCTTGGCCCTGCGGGAGAAGGAGAGTGGGTAACCACAGGCCAAGGACTGCCCCACTATTTTGGCTGGGACATCTGCCGCACCTGACGTGCAAACCGGTGGACCTTACGCCCCGCCCACACTTGTGCCATTCCCACTCTTTCATTGGCTCTTTCAGCCCCTCTTCCCCCGGCTGTGGAAGACGGCGACATACCGCCCCTCTGATTGGCCCAGGCACTTCCATGTGTCACTCTGATTGGCCGCTGGGGCTCACGCCCCCTCTCCCTCAGCCGTTTCAAAGGCAAGTGGGTCATACCATAAATAGAGGAGGGAGACGTGATAATTCAAGGCTTCCCTTTGTACTACCTTGCCCTATGTCACGTAATGGCCCCGGTCATGCACTGAAAAAGAAAATTATTTATTAAAATAGGTAAATATAGAGGTATTTCGGTTGACCCTGACTCAGGGCGGCTAGAGTAACCGATCCCCCTTTTTCCGAGATAGTGCGCTCCGGGTGGGGCAGAGCTGTCGGTGGTGCCCGGGTTGGAGCGCCCCGCGAACAGGCGCACGTAGAGCTGGAGATGCTGCTGCAACCCGCTCTTCGCCGCACGCTGCTGGCCTCCCCCTGGAGTGGGGCCAGGTGAGTGAGCACAGGGCCTAGGGAGGCCCCGAGCGACACTGCTGGCCCGGGGTCCTAGGAGTTGCTGGGCGTCCCCTGCACCGGACTCCGTCCTTGCCGGACCCCCGCCGGGCTCCCAGGGCCTCCACTCCGCGCGGGTCGCTTTCTCTAGTGCTTCCTGCTCCCACCCAGGCCTTCCTCCCACTGCGCCTCCCCAATCTTCTTCCTGCAGAGAGGAGAACCCTCTTCCCGAATCCTGCGGCCGTATGGGGTGCCTAGGTGCTCTCCCGGCTCCCACGCGCAGAGAATAGCCTCCTACGTACTCGTCTTGCTCCGAACGCGGGTCTTTAAAATGTGCCCACTCCCGGATTGTGCAGGTTTCCTCGCGGGGCACCTCTGTTTTTAGCACACCACACCCTCCCCTCCCCTCCCATCCCCTCCCTCGGTCTCACATTCAGGACCCACCTCTGGCATTCTCTTAGCCTTCCCTTTCTTCTCGCTGCCGGTATTTCACTCTCTCTTCTCTCTTCCTCTTCCCTCTTTTTTTCCCCCCCAAGTTAAGTGTTGGGCAGAAAAGGGACTCCTTTCTTGTGGTAGGTGGAATAATATTTATGGAGTGCTTATAATGTGCCCAACGCTGTGCTAGGCACTTGGTATGTTTTATTGTAATGGCTGAGTTAATACATTAAAGCGCATTAAACAGTGGCGGGCCCACAGACAATGCTCACTTATTATAATAATCATCATTAGCACGTGTATTTAAACTTCTGTGCGGTAGATATTATTATTTCAAATTACCGATGAAGCCAAGCTGTAGTTGCGGAGTGGAGGTGCCCTGCAAACCCAGATTTGCAACCCCCCCACAGTGTGGAGTTGGCTTCCTAGACCCTTGCTCACTCAGTGACAGATGTTCGTAGGGCCCCTCCCTGCTGTGCACTGGGTGGAGAGTTAAGACACAGACCCTGCTTCGGATGGGCTCTCAGTTTGGCGAGGCTGCCCCCTTATGTACTCGTGTTTCTGCGGGTCTCCCTTTCGGAGCTGAGCAGCCCCGCCCTCAATTTGAGTTTTGTTTGCCTGACCCCTAGGGCTGTGACCAGCTTGTCTCCTCTGCTGAGCTAGGCCCTTTCTGAGTTAATCAGTGTCCCAAGGGATGGCATAGCAGTGCCCTGGGCAGGAATTCAATACTGCTGTGTGTCCTCCGTGCGTGCGTGGGGACAGGGTGGGAAAGGGCACAGGAGGAGGACATGGGAGAGAAGGGCTCCTCCCCCAAGGCAAGGTTGGGGCTACACTTGCCACACCCTGTCCCTTTCGCAGGCCTCTCTGCACTGAGACCACCCCTCCCAGACTCCAGATGGAGGTCCTGTAGACTTACCTGTTTACTGAGAACCCACCATGTGCCGGCTTCGTTCTTTAGTGTTTCACCCTCTGCCCAGAGTACCAGGAGTCTCAGCCAGTTGTTAAAAATACTTTGGACTATGTTTTCTTTTTTGTAATTAGTATGTGTCCACAGTAAAAAGTACAGATAAAACAAAAAAGGATACAAACATTACCCATAAGCTCACCACACAGATAATCACTGTCATCATTTTCATTAATATCTTTTTACTTTCCAGGAATATATCTGCTTCAGAAGCAACAACAACATAAAAACGGACTCATCTGCAAATACTTAAAAAAAAAAATTATAGTTGCCATATAATATTATATTACTTTCAGGCATATAACATAGTGATTAGCCATTTATATACCTTATAAAGTAATCAGCATGCCTGGCATCCACCTGGCACCACACATAGTTATTACAGTTTTACTGACTTTATTCTCTGTGGAACGAGGGAGCCCTCGTGCAAGAGCAAGTGAGGGATAAAAAGTAACGTTCATTGTAAACTTACTATGTGCCTGGGCCAGGTTTTTTTTTTTTTAATTTATTAAATTTATACATAAATAGAAATATGTACCTTGGCTCTTTGTAAGGACGTGTCCAAGGACACCCACGATAAAGTTAAGGAAACAGAAAAGGGGCAGGAAGTCCGGGCCAAAAGAGAGGAGGCGGCCCGCCGGCAGGCCTGGTGCTGGCTAGTTTAAGGCCTCGGGCAAGTTTTCCTTACTTTCCAAGGGCCTTTCTTGTTTACACTGTGAAATGGGGATGGGAACGCCTACATTCTAGGCTGCTGAGGAGCTAAGTAAAGTGCTGGGGGCCTGGTCCCCAGTGTGTGCTCTGTCACAGGTTGAATGACAGAGTAAGTGGAACCTACAGTGAATCTAAGACTTGCTTCTGAAGTGGCTACAAAGTTCCCGCCCAGGCAGCAGTTGGCACTGGCACATGTTGGCGCACTTGCTTCCAGCGCCCAGCACCTAGCTCGGCACATAGTAGGTGCTAAACCGTTCCTGTTGGGATGGGCAGAGGACAGCGTGAGGCTGGGTCCTGGCTCCGCCTGTTAGCAGGTCTTGGCCCTGGGCACATTACTTGACCTTTCTGGGCTGCCTCGTGTTCTCATGTGGAAAATGAAGATAATAGAATTGTCTTGGAGATTGAATGAATTCATACACGAAAACCACTGTGAAGTGTCTGGCACCTAGAGAGCTGAATACGTGTGGCTCCATCACTATTCTGATCCCCTCCTCCACCAATCAGCTGCTCTGAATGACTGTCATTTATCAGGAATATCGAGACAAGAGGGTCCCTGCAGCACAGGGATGGTGGCAGGTGTGGAACTTGGATGTCCTCAGCCCTTTCCCTTGACTCTAATTAGTTACCCTGATGCACAAGCCCTTCCGGGGGAATGGGGGAGACGCCTGCCCTTTGTGGGCAGCTCTTTTAGCCCCAGACCTTTCCTTTCCTGGCAGAGACGACGTCGTGGAATGGAAAGCCCTGGCCTGAGCAGGCAGTGCCAGTGGACCACTGTGTGACCTTGGGCAAGCCACTGCCCATCTTGGGGTGGCCTCTTTCCTCAGGTGGGAAGTGCTGGGAGAGAGGAGGATGAAGCTGTCCCGCCAGCCCCAGCTGGGTCTCCGAGATGACCCAGGTGCTCCTGCCACAGGGCCTATCTCCTGAGTGGGGAAGACCTGGCCTCAGACCCTGCTGCAGCACTTGATCCTGAGCCATGAGGAGTAACATAATCTCTTAACCTCAGTTTCCTCATCTGCTGAGGGGAGGTAATAATACAGTTGTAGGGGGGAGTCAATAAGATAATCATTGAGCACAAGGCCAGGCATGTTGTGAGTGCTTAATAAATGTGCCGTGATGTTTTCCGGGGCAATAGAGTGGAAACACATCCTAGGCTCGATGCCCCTCCCTTCTGGGCCTGCCCTGGGCCCCACACTTCTCTGCTCACTTCCACCGCTGGCCTCTTATTTCTGTGATAAGAAAGATTAACCTTATTAAGTTCCAGATAACAGCTGGAAAAGCCTGAGTGCTGAATGAAGCAAGAGTAATTTCCTTTCTACTCTTCTTGGCCTTGGCGTGGCCACCTGACCTCAGCCACTGGGGAGTCCCAGGGCACCTGCGTCCAGCCCCAGGTGTTAGCAGGAGAGCACCGGCCTGGGAGCCCAGTTCTGGGGACCTGGCGTCACCTCTGACACCACTCATGTGTTAATTGTTTTAAAAAGTATTCCTCAAACATGTACCCTGCGCTGGGCAGTGTGGTGGTGATGAAGGGAATGGACGCAGGCCCGCCAAGCAGGGCTTATGGCCTGGTGGGACCATGGCCGGCCAGTCAGAGCTCCGTAATGAGGGTTGTCGCCGGTGCTGTGAGACAGGCAAGGGGCTAAAGAGTGTCTGAGAGGGGCCCGTCCAGGTGGTGCGAGGCCACCCACGCGAAGAGCATCCCATGCAGAGGGGACCACAGAAGCGACCAGGGTGACTGGATCACAGCAAATGAGGTAGGAGGCAGTGGGGGCCGTGGGTCTGGAGACCTCAGTGAGGATTCTGACTTTTTATTACGTAAGAGACAAGAGGCCACTAAGAAGTTTTGAGCCAAGCGCTTACCCTGTGTCTCTGTGTCTGACGATCAGATTTTCATGTTAAAACGATAACTTTGGCTGCAATTTGGAGAGTAGCTTGGTGACAGTGGAGCAGGAGTGGCCATTGCGGTCGTCCAGGCGAAAGTTGCTGGTGCTGTAGACCAAGGTGTGTGTAGGCTGCAGGTAACCGGGGAGGGAAACAGCTCCCCATCCCCACAGTTTTCCAGTCTGCAAATTTCTGAGGTTGCATTGGCTGGCCCACAGCTCTGTCCAGCCCTGATGTCAGTCATGGCAGGGGATGTTTTGATGCAGCTTTTTTAGCTCAGATCCTGGTAGAGGATGCGGAGGGGCAGCTAAGTTCTCAGGCCCAGGCCGTTGTGTCCCTGGCTGAGCAGAAGGGGCACTCCAGGTTGTTAGGGAATGGGAGTCAAATTCGGACTCTGCGCAGGCCCTCCTTCCTGAAGTGGGGAGGTTGCGAGCTGCCCTGAGAAAGGTGGGGTTGGGTCCATCTCTGCCTCCAGGAGCCAGGCATCTGGTGGGTGCTCAGGAAGTGTGTGGGGAGAAAATGTGCCAGCCTTTCCCACCTCCCTGTGCTCTCGCCGAGTCCTTGAGGTGTGGAGTAAATGTGTGCGCTGAATGATGCCGTCCTGCCTCGAAGGGCCTTGCCGATCCTCATAGAGGCCCCATGTTTTGTGAGTGACTCATCTGCACCTTTTCCTGAGTCAATGGAAGGGTGTTCCTGCTAATTCCAAATGCCCAGTGAGCCAAGAAAAAAAAAACATGTTGGACAAGAGTCCTTGAATTTCTTTTCTTTTTTTTTTCTTGCTCTGATTGCCTCAGACTGACCTTTGGACTAGCCTCTGTCCCGTAGGCCACACTCAGACCGATTGACAGGTGTACCGGGGCCTGGACTTTCCAGGCCTAGAGAAAGCCCTGGGGGTATGTGATCAGAGGCTCACAGTGGAGCTCTGCCCTGCGGAAGGTGGGGCAGACCTGCAGGATTTCTGTTTCTGACACTGCCCGGGAGGGAACAGGAAACGGAACGGAGAGCTGGTAGCACCCACATTTTCAGTTTTTGCTCATGGGTGGATTGCGGCGCTGTTGACTCCAGCAGGATTTGCCGAGCACCGAGCACCGGGGCCAGCCCCTGACCCTTGCGGGTATCTGGGAAGCAGTTGGCCTTTGAAAGCCCGGCGTGGTGGAGTAGCCATTCTGGAAGGCCTTTATTGTTTTTTTAGAAAAATCTAAGGGCAGGAGGGGTGAGGAGAGGCAAGCAATTTTACGATAGTTCTTACAGGGACCTGCAAGGAGCCCGGGCTAAGCCCCATCTCTCAGGTGAGGAAGCAGAGGCCCGAAGGGTCGAGAATAATGTGCTGTGGGCTCAGAGCAGATGTGCGTTTTGGTCTGGGGTATGTTTGCTTCCGAGCCCGTGCCTTTTCCCACCCACCAGGAAATGGGGTTCAGAGAGGGGTCGGGGGGCCCAGCTCCTGGCTCCAGCCCAGCACGCCTCTGCTGACACTCAGCGGCACTCTCTTGGCTTAAAGAGGACACAGCTGTGTCTGATGTACTGATTGGTGGTGGTGTGCTGCTCCTGAGGCCCAGCAGGGCTGCTGGAACCTTCCAGAGGGCCCTAGGAACAGACACCACCCTCCCCTTGCTGGTCTCATCTGGCCTTCTTGCTCTTCCCCACTACAAGGGGTGGGGGGAGCGGCGTGGATTTTAATTTATCGCGCACCTCTATGGTTTAGCATTATTATCTTTTCAGGCCTCCATTGTAACCCAGCGAGATGCGCGCCACCCCTTAGTCAATGACTTGCCCAAGGTCACACAGCTACTGGGAGGCTGAGCTTCCTGTGTTGGGGAGGTTGGGGTCTGAGGGTGTGGCCTGGGGTGGGGTCGCAGAGACCTTGGGCATCTTGGGTGGTTCAGCACTGGCCCTTCAACTGCACAGGCCCCCTTCTGCTCTCCCCTGGGCCTGGACTGCTTCTTCCAGCTCTTCCTAAACCTCCTCCTGGTCTCCCCTGAGCTCGGCTCCTCAGAGAGGCCCTCCCTGACGACCCCGGCTGATGTGGCTCCACCACTCATTTTCGGGTCCCTACTGTCCTTTTAGTGTTTATTTCTTGCCCCTGTCTCCCACCGGAGGTCATCAGCCTGCAGACAGCGGCCCGGCTCTCTCGGTCACTGCTGTGTCTTCAGGGTCTGAACAATGGTAGAGATGGTAGCAGGTGGTCAGCAACCTGGTAGATGATGCGGGACCGACCCTCATGGCTCCCTTTTTGAGTCCTTCCTCCAGGTCTCCCAGGCCAGCTCTTTGAGCCAGCTCTTCCCGTTGAGAAAGGAAAAAGTGCCCCCGACCCGCAGAGCTGGGCCGTTTTGTTCTCCGATTGGGCATGAACCCCCTTAGTGCACACCGGCCTTGGCCAGGTCACTCCGAGGCCGTGATGCAGTGAGGTGCAACAAGACCGTGCCCTAGCTTTGTCTAAGCACGGACGACACCAAGGTCACTGGGCCACCCCCAAAGGACCAGACTCCCCGCCTCGCTAAATGAGGGCCCGTGTCCCCCAGGGGAGCATTCTCCCTCCTGCATCAAGTAGGAACCCTGCTTGTCCAACTGCAGGGGCTATTCCTACTGGTCTCTGGCTGGGGACGTTGACACCAGAGGGAGAAGATGTCTGGGTTTTTGTCTGGATTCAGATACAGGTCTCTTCTCATCTTGGTCTTGAACTAGTCATTTTCCTTTTAGGACTAAATTACCTTATTTCTGTAATGGAGTTGTTGGGGAGACCCATCCAACGGGCCTGTCCATGACGGATGGGAGGGTTAGGAAGCCTAACGCCCTCGGCGTGATAGGTGGCCTTTGTGGTCAATGTTCTCATTCACAGATGCGGAAGCCGAGGCCTGGAGGAGAAGCCCTGCAGCAGGGGCTTCAGCTCTGGAATGACTGGCCCAAAGTCGTACCCACGTGTCCTCGCCCCTATGACCCCCAGACATGTTAGGAGTGGTGGTCACTGATCAGTGAAGTCAGAAGGCTTCAGACTGAGCAGCAGAACAAGGAGTTCGTGAAACTCAGCACGCAGGACTCAGATGCTGAGTCCCCAAACCAGCCTTCCCTGTCTCTGTGAACTGAGCTCAGGGCACTCCTCCAAGTTCATGGTCCACATTTGGACTTCCTGCTCACCCTGAGTTCAGCTCCCCGTGCCTGGGACTCTCAGCTGGTTCAGTTCCGATGAGACCCGGCTCTGGGATGCCCTGCCTTTTCAGCTTAGAGAAAGTAACTGGGTCTGTTTTCGTATCACGCTTGCATTGCGGGGAAATGAAGGGAAATAATCCCTCTCCATGTACAAACACAGAAATGGTTTTGCATCCGTGGATTTCAGCTTCAAATCACCGTGTGAGTTTGAATCATTATTCTCACTTCCTAGACGTAGAAACAGGCTCAGAGGAGGCAGCTCAGCGTGCCCAAGGACACACAGCAGCAGGACTGGGACTTGAACTTGGATTTTGCACCCCAAGGCCTGTCTCGCGCTGCCAGTTCTATAGTTGCTCTGGATTTCAGGATCCTGGGCCATCTCAGGATCCCCTGCTGGACACAGAGGGGCTGGATCTCTGGTGGTCCCCGCTGACCTGTCCACCTCTCTCCCTGTCTTTGCACCCAGGTTTCGGTGGAAACACACGTCCTCGCTGACGGTAGCCAATGAACCCATCTTGGCATTTACACAGGGCAGCCCCGAACGAGAGGCATTGCAGAAGGTAAGGGGAGGGTGCTGGGGGGCGTAGGGCGTGGCGCAGAGCCGTGTTTGGTGGCACCGAGGTGCCGCTCCGTGTCTGCAGCCATTGCTTGCTCCCGCCGCAGCTCCCAGCCCTGGAAGGAAACCCGGGGTCTGGGGAGGGCTGTGTGTCTGGCGCCGAGGAGGGGCTGGGAGCAGCAGCGTAGTAACGGGCCACTTTGGGGCCTTAGTGCCAGCCAGGGGTCATAAGCTTGCAGATGTTTTATGCTTCAAAATGTGCTCCCATTAATTGCTAGTATTTTAAAAATAGTGAGATTTCGTGCAAATTTCAGGTGCAGTTTTTAAAATCTTTTGTAATGGGAAAACCTGACAAATCTGGCCTCGCCTTCCTGCATGACAGGAGGTGACAGTGGCGGGGGATGAGTCCTGCTGTCCCCCGAGGGGAGCACACACTCTCCAACC
This sequence comes from Mormoops blainvillei, assembly GCA_004026545.1. NCBI lineage: Eukaryota > Metazoa > Chordata > Mammalia > Chiroptera > Mormoopidae > Mormoops > Mormoops blainvillei. The sequence goes on from PVJD01008441.1 coordinate 50,249, forward strand.
ACAGACCCAGCCCAGCTGCCTTACCGGTTCTGTTCCCGCCTGGGCATCTGCACGTGTAGACTCTGCGCTGGGATTTAGGTGGGAGAGCAGGGGAAGGAAAGTACCCATGTGACATCTTGTCCTCTCCTCAGGCCTTGAAGGACCTGAAGGGCCGGACAGAAGCCATCCCGTGCGTGGTGGGGGACGAGGAGGTGTGGACCTCGGATGTGCAGTACCAGGTGTCGGTAAGTGCAGTGGGTGGGCAGGGCTCGGCCTCCCCCTGAATCTGGGGTCTATCTCTTGGGCAGCACGTGAGCATGTTACGTGGGATCTCTGTCTCCAAAGGGCGTTTAGTCCACTCCCACATCTGTGGGTTCCACGCGCTGGTGTGAAACTTCCGAAAGCAGTCTTGGGTGCTGTCACACAAGGTGCAACTTCACACCTGCCAGGAGGAATTTGAAAGCAATGACTGGCACCAGCTTCACCACCACTTTAGAAAAATGGCCTCACTGAGCGCTCTCTTGTAGGAAGCAAGGATAAAATGTCTGAATTAAAGACTATCGTTCTAAAGAGAGGACAGCTGCCAAAGCCCTGGTCTGCGCTTGGGAACCTCAGGTCCGGCTGACGGGGAGCTCCTTTGAGATAACCCCCCAGGGAGATAACCCCCCAGGGCACAGCCCTGTGGAGCCAAGGCCTCTTCCACAGACACGTCAGTGAGACCCGTTCCATCCGCACAAGCTCCGCCTTCAGTCTCTGCCTCTCCCCTTAGAGGCGGGAAGAGCAGGAAGTTTTATAGATCATCCGGGAGAAGCTCGAGAGATGTCCAGTGACCTGCCTGAGGCACGCAGCTAGATGGAACACTGGTGGTAGACCAGCTCTCCAGAAGCACATGCCGTTGACATTGATTCAGATGAATTCATTCACACCCTGACTATTCCTACAGAGGCTTTAGAAGCAGCATACTCGTTAGCATTGATGCATCTTTTAAGCCACTGGAAGTTATTCACTGTGATGTCAGGAGGCTTTTCTAGCCCACCCTGGTTCTCACAGGGGTATAGTGTGGGTTGTGCGATTTCACTAACTAGCCAGACAGCCACACTCTCCCCTTCCTGTAACTGAGTCCTGTCCACAGACAAGAAAAGCCCTGAGGAATGGACACAGCATTTTCTGTTGTTCTTGATGGATTTCTCCACCAGGAGGTTTTGGGGGTAATGGTAGACTAGGGCGAGAAAGCTGGGCTCCAAGTCCCGCGATGACATTGGCCTAACAAACCCGCCTGCTTGGAGTTTATGGAGCCAGGAACTGGCACACACTTTGGAGGGACCAAGAAGCACAGAGGTCTGTAATGTAGGGGAAGGGGAGTAAAAGCTTGGCCCTTTTGCATTTGGGGTGAGCATGCTCTGGCTCTGTCCGGTGGATCCCTGAGCAGGCCTAGGCAGGAATAAGGGTGAGGACCCAGGGCCTCCACTCTAAGGGCTCCCAGGTCGGCCTGGGACCAGAGCCCCCACTCAGGTGACCTGGAGCCTCTGCTGCAAGTAGTGACCAGAGGCCCCGACACCTGGAGCTGTGGGAGCGATCCCAGGCCCCTCAGGTCTGCACCAGGTGTGTACCAGGTGCCAGCCGAGAGCAGCTCCGTAACTGCCTAGAACCGCCCTTACCTGCAGCTCCCCAGGTCTCCGTGGCCGCCCGGGCACCTGGGGTTTCCCCAAGTAGCTGGGATTTTGATACCCCCCTGGGTGGGCACTCCTGATTTTCATTTCTCATGTGGCCTCACTGACCTGGCCACGTGGTAATCCCTGCAGCCCCGGCATTCGGGCAGGCTCAATGCCACTGGGACCTATTGCTGACTTGGGGTACCTGTAGGCCATTCAGGTGTGCCGAATTGAAGGGCTCCTGGCTGCCTTCTGGGGTCCCCTCAGTGTCACAGGACAGTGACAGGCGTGGACGGGATATAGTTGATCGTACCAGGTGTTGAATGAAGGGGAAGGGCCATTTTCTACTGAAACCTAGACCACACAGCCCAATAGCACTTTCTGCTTTGATGAGGGACATGTCCTACCTGTGCTGTCCGCTCCAGCAACCACCAGCCACACACAGTGATTGAGTGCGTGAAACATGGCTCATGCAGCTGAGGAACTGAGTTTACATGTCATATGGCTAGTGGCTGCCGTGTTAGCTAACGGGTGGCAAAGTGTTGATAGCTGTGGTGGAAAAGGCACCATGAGCCTTGGGTAGGGAAAGGAGTGAGACTTCTCCCCTCTTTATCGCGCATGCTGGCACCCAGCACTGCTGGGGTCTGCTTGTCAGTGTTAGGATTGTCCCTTTCAGGTGAGTGAATCTGGGTCCCATGCAAGGGGCTCTGGAAGCAGTGGCTCTGTTCCCTAGGGACTTTGGGGTATAGCAGGGACCCTGAGCACCTCGCTGCACCAGCGCATGGCTCCAGGCCTCCCGTGGTGGAAGGGCCATCACTGAGCCACAGCCTTGTGCCAGACCTGGTCTGAAGATTTTCCCCCTGTGACCCCAGTTGGTCCTTCTCGCCCTGCTATGAGTCTGGGAAGTCCCCGTCCCCTGGATGGGTAGACTTGGAGAGGGGGAGTCAGCTTACATGGGCCCCACAGCTAGCAGGAGGCAGACGGAGGTTCGAACCCATGTCTGTCTGACCACAAAGTCTGTGCTTTCCCTGAAAGACTGTGCAGCCCATGCCCTTCTCCTGGACCGGGAGCCTTCTGGAGCGGGAACCAAGTCTTACTCATAGAACAGCAGGTGCCCCCCTAATCCTCAAGGGGCAGAGACCAGCGTGGGCCCCGCTACTGGAGGCTTCGGGGGGGATGCCCTGGAGAGAGCAAGCATTCTAAGGGCTCTTAACTGGAAAGCCAGCCCTGAGCCCCACCCTGTCCTGGCACCTTCTCCTGGGCAGTGACCTCACTCTTGTCTTCTTTCAGCCCTTTAACCATGGACACAAGGTGGCCAAGTTCTGCTATGCAGACAAGGTGAGTCCCTGGCGCCTTTGGGGTAAGGGTGCCGCCCCTGTTTTGTCCTGCTGGTTGCTGACAGGGAGGTGGCGTCAGACCCTGTTTCCCTCTGGCCATGGGGGTTGGGGTGCAGTTGGGACAGTTGAGACCGAGGGCGTCTTTGCCGTCACACCCTTCTTTAACTGGGCCAGGCATGCAGTGGTTAACTTGCGCCAAGCGGGAGCTTGCTTGGTCAGGGCTGGGACATCCCCAGACATGCCAATTGCCAGGACCCTGACATGGCGTGTGTATGTAAGGGGAGGGGTAGATTCTAGAAGGCTGAGTCCAGAAAAATTGGAGACATCATGAATGGAAAGCCAGACAGGGAACTGGTATCATGGAGGGCCACTGAGAGGGGATAGGGTGCCCCATGGCAGGGAGCCTAGGCGCTGGCATGTGGCCATGGGGGCGGCTGACACCTGGGATGCCTGCAGCAAGTGTACGTCTCAGGCTGTAGTTCTGGCCTGGCAAGAGCAAGACCAGGGCCCTGACCTCCAGGACTGGTGGCTCTGGATGGTGGGTTCGGGGCCCCAGACCCCAGGAATAAGGTGAGACCCAGATGAGACCACAGGAGACAGCAGAGCGGGTTCAACAGCTGAGGGACGCAGTGCCAAGTGCTTGGCGTGCTGACCCAGCTGGCAGGTCAGACGTCTCCAACCCAGCAGCCAGACAGGCCCCGAGCCTAGGGTGACCTAGCCAGCAGTGGGACACAGTGTCTGCAGCTGTGGGGAGGGGGCACTGAGGGCCCAGGGGGCAGGGGTCTTCCCTAGTTGGAGCGTGACCTCCAGACCTCTCCTCTGTCGCTTCTTCCCCTGGGACCCTTCCTGCTACAGGAAAAAGCCCCCAACCTTTTCCTCTTCATTAGGCCTTGCTCAACAAAGCCATCCAGGCCGCCTTGGCCGCCAGGAAAGAGTGGGACCTGAAGCCTGTCGCAGACCGGGCCCAGATCTTCCTCAAGGCTGCCGATATGCTGAGTGGGCCACGCAGGGCAGAGGTCCTTGCCAAGACCATGGTGGGACAGGTGAGGTGCCTATGGCCACAGTTGGGGTGGGAGGCAGTTGTACCCCGTCCAGTCTGGCTGGTGTCAGCCGAACAGCTTCTGGGTGCCGAGACCTGCGCTGCTGGCTGGAGACTCAGGTGTCCTTGCGGGACAAGGCCTAAATGGGAGAGCAGACACACATAAAATGTTAGGCAAGGGGCGCTGTGCTAAGCCCACGTGTCGACCGGGGAAACGCCCCTTCCCCTCGCCTTCATCGTGCTTTGCATGGACTAACGGTTGCCCTGTGCAGACCTCTAGGTCTGGTCAGACCCCTGCAGCCCTCAGGCTTTTCTGACGCCTCCGCAGGTCTCTTCAGGCTTCCACGCCATCAAGATCTATCACTGAGAGTCCGGCCCCAGGTCCTGAGCCCAGCCCCCCCAGGGCCCTGCCTTCCCACCCTGTCCAGCCCGCCAGCTGCTCTGTCCTTCCCACCAGGCCATCCGGCCTGTGGTCGTGCATGTCTGGACCTAGCGAGGTTCCTGGACACCGCGGGCGTCCCATCTCCCTGCTTCAGCCCCGTGTGTCCTGCCTGGGATGCTCGCTCTCTTCGCTGCCCTGTGAACTCTTACCTGTCAAAGGCCAACCCAGATATCATCGCCTGTGTGAAGCTTCCAGAACCTTCTGTGTCCAGAAGGATCGGTCGCATCCCATAGCATGCTATTCATTTGTCAGTTACAGCTCAGATTGCATTGGGTGTAATGACTGCCTGTGTGTTTGTTGCCCCTTTACAAGCTTTTTGGAAACAGTAATCATGTGTTAGGGTTCTCCATCTTTCCGGGCCTTGCATCATGTCTTCCTGGAGTCGTTGAAGCTCCTGATAAGTGTTTTTGAGTGAGCGCCTTTGAGCCAGAGAGTGGCAACAGCAGCCCAGGGTGCGGGAAAGGAGCAGAGGAGGGTGAAGGGGCTGATGTTCACCGTCCTTAGGAAGCAGCCCAGCGCCCTCCTGCAGTGACTGCTCCCCCTGCTGCACAGAGGTGGTATGACAGCTCCACACCTGCTGAGTGTCACCTCATTTTCTCAGCAGCCCCTGGGGTGGGTGTCGGGCTCCAGAGTGTCCGCACTCTGGTCAGGAAGAGACACACGCACTTCGAAGACCAGATGAAAGTGACTCTTTATGTGACCGAAGACTCGGGAGCTTGTAGGAAGTGTGGTGGCTGCGCAGGGTAGGGGGCCTGTCTCTCTTAGTTTCCTTGGCTCCGTGTCCCGAGCCAGGCCAGCAGCTGCCAGTGACCGCGTGTGCCCAGCGGGTCCGTTCTGATCCGGGCAAGGCCCGTTCTCGCCGCCCTTTCCCCATGGTTGGTGTTCACCACCGGGAAGAACAGACAGCCTGGGGAAATGGTCACAGGCGCAGGCTTCCTGGGTCTTGGCCCGACCCGCCTCGGGGGGCGCGTACTCATCCCGGCAGGAGCTGCCAGCACACTGCACACGATGTCCCCGTGGGCACAGCCGGCCCCGCGTGAGGGCTAAGGGGAGGTGCGCCTGCCCCCGCTGAGCCCCCGGCCCCCTCGCCTCGCAGGGCAAGACGGTGATCCAAGCGGAGATCGACGCCGCGGCCGAGCTGATCGACTTCTTCCGGTTCAACGCCAAGTTTGCGGTGGAGCTGGAGGGGGCGCAGCCCCTCAGCGTGCCGCCCAGCACCAACAGCACGGTGTACCGGGGGCTGGAGGTACCCACCGGCGCGGGGCGGGAGGGGGCTGCTGGCGGCCCTGCATGTGGCCTCACTGCCGCCTCTGTCCCCAGGGCTTTGTGGCGGCCATCTCCCCCTTCAACTTCACTGCGATCGGCGGCAACCTGGCGGGGGCGCCGGCCTTGATGGTGAGACATGGGCGGCGGGCAGGGGCGGCGGGAGCTCGGCACAGTCTCCACAGGCACAAGGCCACACCCGAGCCCCGAGGCCCCAGCCCCGGCCAAGAGGAGAGGCTCCGATGGCGGAGGTGGTTCAGGGCTGCGGAAAGGCTGTGGGGTCGGAGGGCGGTCAGGATGCGGCGCTGTCCTGCTCCAGGGGGCTGAGCTAAGCCCCCGCGCCGCTCCGAGGCAGTTTCCTCGTCTGCCAAGTGGAGACGGGAGGAGAGCCTGCGGCGCAGGGCTGTGAGGAACGAGTGAGAGCAGGCATGCGACCCGTGCGGGGCCGTGTGTGGTGCCTGTTAGCGATGGTGATGATCTTTAGAAAAGTTTTAATTGTTGACACCATGACAGATGTCCATCCCCCGTCCCCCTCAGTGGCGGTGGTAATCGCAGCCCGCCTTCAAATGCTTGCTCTGTGCCTGGTGACGTGTTTGTCAGGGTCGCGCAGTCGCACAGCTAGTAAATGATGGGACAGTGAGGATTCGGGCTTCGCTTTGAAGTCACTGGGCTCTGCTGCTGTTGTCACGGCGAAGGCGGCCAGCGCCCTTGCGAGCTTCCAGTCGGAGGGGCCGTCACGGCCCTGCCTTCAGGGGACCTGGGCGGCTTGAGGAGTCGCAGGAAGAGGGCGGAGAGTCATTGGGGGCCTGGGCCCCCACACATGGTGGCCGGGCGATCTGGGGGACACACGTGCACAGGGCCATCCTCGTGCCTCTGCACACACCCAGGTGCCCACACCCAGGCGCCCACGTGCCCTCGCCAGGACACGTGCAGGGGGAGCCCTGTGCGCACTTGCCCAGCCACACCCAGGGAGCACCCAGCCACTCAGAAACACCAGAATAGAGGAGCCCGAGGGGTTCCAGCAGCACCAGTCCGTGCAGGCCTCCAGAGGATGGGGGCCTGGGCCAGAGCGGGGGCAGGCAGGGCCGGTGTGGTCTTGTTGCCAAGGGCTTTGAGAGCACGCTGCCTGGCACCTGGAGGTGTGGGGTCGGGTAGGGGACATCGTGACCTGCACAGGGGCCTGGTGGTGCCAGGCGAGGGATGACCGATCTTCGGGGTGGGGTGGAGTCAGGGCTGGGGTCCCCTGGCCTTCTGAACCATCGTTGTGTCTCTGGGGCAGGGCAACGTGGTCCTTTGGAAGCCCAGTGACACTGCCATGCTGGCCAGCTATGCCGTCTACCGCGTCCTCCGGGAGGCTGGCCTGCCCCCCAACATCATCCAGTTTGTGCCAGCTGATGGGCCCACATTTGGGGACACTGTTACCAGCTCAGAGCACCTGTGTGGCATCAACTTCACAGGCAGCGTGCCGTAAGTCCCTGGGGTAGAGCAGGGCAGGGGGCTTTAGAGATGTTCACAAGGCAACCAGCTTTTCACCACAGTCCAGGAGCTGGGGCTGTGAACCCAGGGGTCAGGCACTGACCATGCTCCCTCACCAGCAGTGTGGCTGTGGGTCCGCTGCTTCACCTCGCCGAGCCTCCGTCTCCTCACCTGCACAGCAGGACTGATGATCCCTGCCTTGCAGAGTAACCATGGGGATTGAACCAGTTAATGAACAGGAAAGAGCTTTACAGGCTGGAAGCAGCCTGCAGGTGTTTGGCAATGTTGATTCTGATTCCACCTCTGTCACTGGAAAGGGCACAAGGGAGCTTGGAATAAATTGGAGGAGAGTCAGGAAGGCTTCTTGGAGGAGGTGGCCAGGCAGAGGGCAGGAAGGCAGGGAGTGTTGTAGGAGAGGGAACAGCATGTGTAGAGGATTAGCGCTGAAGTTCTTGTGCTCTGGGAGGTGGTGGCGGTCCTGCGTGGCTGGGGCGAGGAGTGAGGGGCCAGGGGTGAGAGGGTGGGAGCGGGACATGGTTGGATCATGACCACTCACTTATCCGCCTACTCAGCGGGACTCCGCTCATGCTAAGACTCAGCAGTGAACTCGTGGAGTGAACAAGGCCCCGCCTCTCAGGGGATTGTAGTCGTGATTCCAAGGCCCTGTGCGCTTAACAGGTGTCTGGACTTTCTCTTGAAGATGCTGGGAGACAGCAAAGGTTCGATGCTGGGAGAGTGGCTTAGTCAGGGTTCAAGCAGAGATTACAAAGGGTAGCTCCTCAGGGGGCCCGGGCAAGTGGCTCTGTTTTCTTTGACTCATAATAGAGATGAGCCAACCTTGTACCGTTTTGATAGTTTTCATGTTGAAATCCGCACGATGGCTTCTTTTGACAACCTGGATGTCCTGGTCCCCCTGGGCCTGCATTTCCACGTGGCACCACTGGCCGGAGGTGGGAGGGTCCCCCAGCTCCCTCCACGGTCTCTGCGTGCCTGGTTGGCCTCGGGCGCCCCTGCCTGCCCCTCTGGGCTCTGTGTCTGCAGCTTCTGTCCTCGATGGTGGCTCTGGCTGCCCTGTACACATGACGCTGTGGCTGGCAGCAGGAGGCCGGCGGGAGCCTGTCCACGGCAGGAATGACAGGGCCTGGACCAGGGAAGAGATGGTGGGAATGGAGAAAAGTGGGCCAATTCAAGTGAGAAAGTAGCAGGGAGATTCGATCACCCATGGGGTCTGGGTTGGGGGTTGGCAGGAACGCCCAGGCTCGGTGCAAGAGGGCTGTCCTTCCAAGATGGACCCTGGGAGGCCCAGCAGCAGGGAGGTTAGGGCGCAGATGACTCACAAGTTGGTTGCTTTGAGTTTCGGGTGCCTGCGGGTCGTCTGGGTGGTGACGTCAGGGTCAGCACTGGGATCCTTGCAGGTGTCACCGGGACACCTGCAATGGCTTTTCTCTGCTGGCCTCAGGCTCCCCCACCCCTCTTCCCTCCGAGGTTTGTGGGGTGGTGCTGGCGGCGTTAGAATTGCTGAGGAGGGCCGTTTTCCAAAAGGCCCGCTCTGCCCGTCGTGGGCCCCACGGGTCCCTGCCTGTTAGCGGGCGGAGCGGCCTCGCCCCCATTTGCCATGCTCTGGTGAGCAGCGGGCTTAAAGGTGGGAAAGTCATAAATTAGTATTAGCGACTGTGTCGCCGGCTCCCTGGTGATTAGCATTTTTATTGTTTTGTGGTGCTGAGGTTGGTCACACTCAGAGCCCAGGGAGGAGGCGGGGGCCTGGGCTTCCTCTCTCAGGACCCTCCTCAGTTTGGTCTCTGGCGCCTGGGTGCTGGGCTAGGGGCACCGCTCTCAGGCAGTGACAGCATCTGTCCTCCATCAGACCCCTGCAGTGTGCACGGCACTGTCCTAAGCACTTGACTCTCTTTAGAGTGAGTCACAGAACAGCCCTACCCGGTGGGCTTGTTCCCCCCAGTTCCCATATGAGGTGCAGAATTTGAGGCTCAGAGAGGTTAAGTAATGAGCGAAAGATCACACAGCCACTGGTGTCTGAGTCAGAGCTTGAACCCAGTACCTACCTTACCCCCCGGCCTTCTTCGCACCATCTTGCCGCCAAGACCCCCCTTGCTTCCTCCCCATAGGCCTGGGATGCTGCCCATTTCCAGCTGCCACCACCTGCTGGGTCCCCCACCTCTCACGCTGTGACCCCTTCTCACCACCTCCTGGGCCGCTGACCCCAGCCTTTCTCCCTTGGGTTTCTGGCCCCTTCCTCTGGCAGGGCCTGTGCCCCATCCCCCAGGAGCCTCACCCTCTCTGGTACCCAAGCTGGTTTCCTAATCCCCCCCCACCCCTCGTCCTCTGATTTCAGCACCTTTAAACACCTGTGGAAGCAGGTAGCCCAGAACCTGGATCGCTTTCGTACCTTCCCACGCTTAGCTGGAGGTAAGGGCCTCTTTCCCTGGTGCCTCCCCCATGGCCCCAGAGACCCCTCCCTTCGCTGGTCATCATGAAAGAGGAGAAGGTGATGCACCCGTAGGTGCGGTGGCCCTGTAGGAGTTGCAGCCTGGGGGGCGCGAGGCACAGAGCTGCTGCTCTGGCAGGTCCTGGGGGTTTTGTAAAGGACCTGTGTGTCAGAATGTGCATTTTTTATTCATTCATTCGTCAGTCATTCAGCAAATTAAGTTCCATGGGTAGGGAAGACAGAGCCCTAGCAGTTGACAAGAGTGGACACCCTCTCCTCTCACTGGGTTGGAGTTAGGGGAAAGCTCAAAGAAAGCTGTGCCCGCTCCCAGGAGTGGAGGGTGGTCCTTCCTCCGCCATTATGTTGGGCAGCCCCCCTCCCCCGGCCTCACTTTTGTCATCTATATAAAGCGGGGGTTGGTCCTGGTGAGCTCCGATGCCCTCCACCCTTGGGCATCAGTGCTTTCATCCGTGGAGTGGGACAATAAGCCTGGCACATCGGGTTCTGGGATGTCGTCCAGCTCGAACCCTGTGTCTCTCCTGCTCTTGTCGGCCTGGAATAGGCGGCTGATCACAGGGCCCCAGGGACAGGTGTAGGCAGTACGGAGGGCCCCTGGGCCGGCTGAAGGAACCCACTCCTTCCTTCCTCCCCCCACCCTGGCTCCTGTAGAGTGCGGTGGGAAGAACTTCCACTTCGTGCACCGCTCTGCCGACGTGGACAGCGTGGTGAGCGGGACCCTGCGCTCGGCCTTCGAGTACGGGGGCCAGAAGTGCTCGGCTTGCTCCCGCCTGTATGTGCCCCGCTCCCTGTGGCCGCAGATCAAACAGCGGCTGCTCGAGGAGCACAGCAGGATCAGAGTGGGCGACGTAAGCGGCGCCTCCCTCTCGCCTCGACCCGGTGGGCCGCCTGAGTGGGGGGGAGGCGGGGCGGTGCGCGGGCGAGGGCTCCCTTGGTCTGGGGCCTGTGGCCACTCTCTCTCTTCCGGTGTCTCCCCTGCCTTCAGCCTGCAGAGGATTTTGGGACCTTCTTCTCCGCGGTGATTGACGCCAAGGTACGGGCTGCAGGCCAGTTGTTCCGGGGAGCCGAGCCCTGGACTGGGCGGAGAGGGAGGAAGAGATATGGGGGCCCCTGAATGAGGGACCGCCTAGCCCCACCGCTTCTGGGAAGCAGCCGGATTGCCGCCCCGCCTCCAGCTTTGGAAAGGGCAGGATCGTTCAGAGAACTCACCTCCTACACACCCTCTAAGTGCATATGTTCATATGCACAGTCCCAGATAGGCCCCCACATCTGTGTGCCTAAACCTAAACATGCGTGCATACGTATATACATATCCGTGAACACATTCTTGTGTAGGCATGCATGTCGGTCTTTCCACATACTTACAATCCATATACACACATGAGACAAATCCACCCATGTGTGTGCGTGCACAGACACTCATGTACATGTTTGTGTATAGAGGCACATGTGTAGCTGTACATGCATAAACATACAGGCGACACAAGCTTACATACAGGGGTGGGCAAAGGCAGGTTTACAGTTGTAATACAAATAAGGAATATGATACTAAATGATACAAGAGTGAACTGTTTCATGTGCTCACAACTGTAAACCTACTGTTGCTCACCCTGTCCGTCTACATGCTTAAAGACACATGGCTACACATACGCCTGTGTGTACATTTATGTCATCTGCATGTTTTTTGTCATGTTGATGTGAGTACGCCCTTTGAGTACGCCCTTAGGTCTAGCGCACACACACGAGCATGCTTGTCCGCCCCTGTGTCCGCCGTGGCTCACGCGGCCCCTCAGAGCCCCTGCATCAGAGTTCAGGTCCTTCAGGAGCAGGCGTGGCGGGGTGAGCATGTGGGAGGGCTGCTGCTGGGAATGGCCCCCTCGCCAGCCCTGACACCCCTCTCCACGCCCTCTGCAGTCCTTCGGCCGCATCAAGAAGTGGCTAGAGCACGCCCACTCCTCACCCAGCCTCACCGTCCTGGCAGGGGGCAAGTGTGACGACTCCGTGGGCTACTTTGTGGAGCCCTGCATCGTCGAGAGCAAGGACCCTCAGGACCCCATCATGAAGGAGGTGACCGGGCAGGTGGCCGGGGACATGAGGGAGGACAGCCTCTCACTCAGCACCACATGTGCGCGGGGCCCTCGCACGCCGTCTTCTTCCCGGGGTGCGATCCCATTTCTCCGATGAGGGAAACAAAGCCCTGGGAAGCGAGTGTCTCACAGCCTGTGAGAGCGGAGCCGGGCCATGGGCTCAGGCCTCCTGACCCCAGATGCAGCGCTGTGTCCTGACACCGCTGACCCTGTCCAGTGTCAGTAGCACTTCCACTGGCCACGACTGCTGCAGGGACCCTAATAGCTGACGTTTGCGGGCTCAGCGGCAGGCCGGCCACAGCTGGCATGTGATTGAGCTGAGGGGGTATTATCAGGCCTGTTTTATGGATGAGAAGCTGAGGCTCCAAGAGGTCAAGGCACCTTGGCGGCAGCAGGGACAGTGATAATGTCAGTCGGTTCCTGGACCAGCTGTTGCCCGAAGTGGATCCATGGGTGTGGGTTGGGCTGGCGGTGGGGCAGAAGGTTTCCTTGGATCTTTTCCCAGGTTGGGGTAGGGGGGCGCTCAGCAGGGCAGGGGCCGGACGCAGCTCTGTCCCCAGAAGGAGCCCAGCAGGAGATGGCGCCTGGCCCTTCTTGCAGGGGCTGTCCGGGGACTGGGGACTGAGAACAGAGGCAGAGGCCAGAGCAGGCTGGGAGGCCTCAGGGTGCCAGTCCCGCCCTTGGCTGACCCTGGGGCTTCTCTCCCAGGAGATCTTCGGGCCTGTGCTAACTGTGTACGTCTACCCAGATGACAAGTACAAGGAGGCGCTGCGGCTGGTTGACAGCACCACCAGCTATGGCCTCACGGGGGCAGTGTTCGCCCAGGATAAGTGAGTGGCTGCACCCTTCTCCTTCTAGGCCTGGTGTCCTGTCCACACCCTGGACTGGACACCGGGACGTGGATCCTGGAAAGCCACCCTTGCTTTCTCCCCACTGCCCTCACCTTGACCTTGACTGGCAGGCAGGCCGGCCTTCCAAGCACAGGTGCACGGAGGCAGCCCGGCTATTTGTTCAAGTGAAGATTCTGTGGCCCCACCATTGAATCTGGGCCTCTAGGTGAGGCCGAGGATGGGCACTTTTGGGCAGCTCCTCCAATCTGATGGGGCCCCGCTGAGCGAAACCAACACCTCAGGGTGCTCAGTGGGACCCAGGCCCGGGGCCGGGGCACCTGCTCATCTTACAGCGGCAGGATTCTAACCAGCTGCCAATGTGTTCATCCTGAGGCTTGGCTTTTTCCTTCCTCCATGGCTCACTTGCCACCCCTTGTCCGCTTGGAGAGGGAGTGGAGAGGGGAGTGAACCTGAGGGCAGGGCAGGGCAGGGGTTTGGGGGTTCCCCAGCTCCTGAGGGCCAGGCAAATGGGACCGGGAGGGGACATCCCTTGAGTGTGTGCTGCCTGACCCACACCCTCAGTCCTTGCAGGAGCCCTGCGAGGGAGGCATGCTAACCCCCTGTCCAGAGGAGGAACGTGTCTCTTTCCTGAGGCTCAGAGACCCTAAGTAACAGGCCCAGGGGTCCTCAGCTGGTGGCCGGCCTGTGTCCGGGCCGGGCTGGGTGTCGGAGGCTGGACCCGGGGCTACCCAGGTGGGTGAGCCAGCTGCCCTGCCTCGTAGGGACGTTGTCCGGGAGGCCACAGAGATGCTGAGGAACACTGCCGGCAACTTCTACATCAATGACAAGTCCACCGGCTCGGTGGTGGGCCAGCAGCCCTTCGGCGGGGCCCGAGCCTCTGGTGAGTGGGTCTTTAATTCCAGAAGGGAGCCAAGTTCCTGGTGGGAGACTGGAGATTCTTCATTTAAAGGGTGTCAAGACTAATGGGAACAGCGCGATTCCCTGAGAATTGGGGGCGGGGGGGCACTGTGCTCGCCCCGAGTCCTTTCAACAACCTCAGAGCCAACGTGCTAAATTCTTACCCCCATTTTACAGAGGAGGAAACTGAGGCACGGGGTGGTGAAGTGACCCACTCAAGGGCACATGGCTATAGCGGGAGTGGTGGGGCTGGCTTTGGAACCCAGCACACAGAGCTTGGACCACTATGCCCCAAGCCACTTCAGCCCAGCTCCCTGCTGTTTACAGATGGGGAAACTGAGGCTCAGCCTGGGAGGGGGGCTTTCCAAGGTCCCAGTGGCCTAGTGGCAGAGCCAGTGCCCTCCCCACAGTGCTCCCCTGCCTCCGAGGCCCGTGGCAGGCGAGCGCATGGACCCCAGGAGTGTCAGCGTCCTGTCTGCTCGCAGCTCCTGCCTCACCCGACCTCCAGCTAAGGGCCCTCCTCACACACGTGCTTAGGAAACTGTGGCCCCTGTGAACACATTTTATTTTACTTGAATTGTTTGCAGCCCGTGCCGGTGCCCCATTTATTCCGTCCACTCCTCCCCACCCCTTTTCCCTTCTGTCCCGGGCTGTTGTGTCTTTTCAGAGGAAAACAGAGCTGTCTTTTCCACAGGCACCAATGACAAGCCCGGGGGGCCCCACTACGTCCTCCGTTGGACATCGCCCCAGGTCATCAAGGAGACCCACAAGCCTCTGGGGGATTGGCGCTACTCGTACATGCAGTGAGCCTGCGCGGTGCCTTCGCTGTCCACCCGTCTGTCTGTCCAAGCGACTGTCCTCAGTGCACTGGGCCCACCCCAGCCCCTCCACCCTGCTCCCTGTGGGACGGCCCCCTTTCTAGAGCCAAGGGCTGGCTCCCTGCTCCCACTGGCCTGTCCCCTGGCCTGTCCCCTGGCCTGTCCTGTCCCACGTCTCAGGGTCAGGTGCCTCAGCTCCGGTTTGAGACCCTGCCGGGGAGGAACAGACCTGCTGCCCCTCATCCCATCGGGCGTCGTAGAAATTACACCTCGTAGCTGCGACCCTGGTGCCGACTGGTTCTCTCTCCATCTGTCCTTTCTCCTCTTCTACACGGTGACCCAGTGGTTTATGGTCTTGGGGAATGAGAGTGGGGCAGCTCCCAACCCCTTCGGGAAAAGGAGGCAGCCCTGCGCCCCTTGGCAGACCCCCTTACCTATAGAGGCTCCCGGCCTGGGCCCTGGCTCTCCAGGTCTGCAGGATTAGGTGTGACTGTGGTCGTCTGCAGGGCACGGGGTGCCAGCTGACCTTGCCTCCTTAGGCCTGGGCCACCCGCCTTTCCATACGAGCTCACTGCCCAGACCCATACCCACACAAGCCAGTGAGTACCTGTGCCTGACCTTCAGCCTTAGATGTCCATGTGCCTTTCTCCTGGGCGCGTGTATGCCCACGTGATTCCTGGGCATCTCCATGTGGTGAGCCTGGTGGCCACTGGAGCCCACCTGCCAAGGTATGGGATTTGCTGGTCCTTCCTGTTGGTGCTGTGACTTTGGAAATTGAGTGGACCTTCATTCTGTGTCAGCTTTCCCATAGCCCTCCTGTCCTGCCTCCAGGGCGGCCACTCTCAGAGCCTGTGCCAACCTGGGGTCTTCCTGCGAGAGCGCAGTTCCCACTGGCTGTCGTGGAACAGGCCCCGTAGACCCTGCTCCCACTGTCTCCCAGACCCCTGGCACCCACCCGTGGTCCCCATCCTGCCAGGGCCAAGGATTGCCCATAGAATCGACCTTCCTTTGTATGCTAGTGGCTGTGTGTGGACAGGCCCCTGGTGGCCGGCTCTTTGTATGAGGTAGCCAATTGGTGGACTCCCGTGAATAAGTGGGATTCTGGGTGGCCAGGGATCTCTGAGGAGTGACATAGGAGTGCAGGTTTTCGGGAACTCTCAAAGGGCAGGGCCTTCCTCAGGGACAGCTGGCCGGGGGTCCCCATGGCGTTGGTGTGGCCGTTCCCCAAGTGCCATGATCGCACACCGGCCATCGGTCAGGATGATTGCCACTAGCGCCTGGACAGGGCGTGGGTTCTGCTTCCCTCCAGGTCCTGCATTGTTTCCCACAAGGGGCCGGCTCAGGTGCCTGGGCTGGGTGGGCTGGAGAGGCCCGTGGTCCTTTTGGCCCTGCACTGTGAAGTGGCAATGGGGCTTGCCCTGATGTCACCCAATAAAATACCTGTTACTTCGTCAAATTGGTGGTCTTTCTGGTGGGGGTCGTGGGGTCTGGTCGGCTTCTAAGTCTGACGGCATTGCCAATGTGTGCTTAGGTGACAGCCACACGGTGCCCTCAGTGTGACAGGAGGAAGGGCAGGCACTGATGGATGGGGATACCGGCTGCAGGTGGTGGGAACTCGAGCCAGATGGGCTGCGTGGGCTGGAATCCCAGCTCCACAAAGCTGTGCAGCCTCTCTGACCTCTGTCTCTTCACCACTCTGTGAGATGGGGATCACACACACAGAGGCTGTCCTGAGAATTAAATGAGTTGATTCATGTAGGCGTTTAGGACAATGCCAGACACAGAATCAGTGATTTGACAGTATTACCCATTTACCCATTGTTGTAACAAGCACTGTTGTGTGCTGTGATGG
This sequence comes from Mormoops blainvillei, assembly GCA_004026545.1. Lineage (NCBI taxonomy): Eukaryota > Metazoa > Chordata > Mammalia > Chiroptera > Mormoopidae > Mormoops > Mormoops blainvillei. Next base: position 66,403 of record PVJD01008441.1, read on the forward strand.
TTAAGTTTACGTGCCTGGATATTTTAGTTAAGCATTATTCTGGGTGTTTCTGTGAAGGTGTTTTTGGACGAGATTCACATTTAAATCAGTGGACTTTGAGTAAAGCAGATGACCCTCCTAACTGTGGGTGGGCCATCAGTCGAAGACCCCCCCAATCAGTCGAAGGCCTTAAAGGAACAAAGAATGACCCCCACCCTCCACCCCCAACCCCGAACAAGAAGGAATTCTGCTAGCACACAGCCTTTGAACTGAACCAGAGCTCTTTCTGGGTCTCCGGCCTGCCAGCCTACTGGCAGAATTTGGATTTACTGCAATCCTGTGAGCCAGTTCCTTGCAGTAAGTTTCTCTCTCTCCCTCCCTCTGTGTGCCCACTCTTGGTTGTTTATCTGGAGAGCCCCGAGAATGCGCATGCCGAGGCCTTTGCATGTTTTCTCTCTCACGGCGACCTCACATAAGTGCTGCCGTGCCCCCGTTTTGCAGCTGAGAACAGTGCAGAAAGGTGAGGGGACTTGCCAAGGCTGTGGTGTCCCTGAAACTGGAAACCCAGATCATTCCAAAACCCGTTCCCTTTCCCCTACCCAGCCATTCACACATGGTGCCGACTGCCTTACAAAGACCTGCTCAGCTGCCCGGTGAGATGAGGGGAGCGACTGTGGCCAGTTAGCTTGAGCCCAGAATCTGCAGGTCCAAGCCCGCCTGGGCCAGCTGAGTTGGAGAGGGAACGCGTGTCCTGGCCAGCAGCTCCTGGGCCACATCAACACCCCCTGCCCCAGGGTCCGTCAGTCAGGGCTGTTGGCGTGGAGGATCTCAGAGCTATGGGGGGCGGGGGGCGGGGGGGGCGGGATGGAGACTCTACCCTTGGCAAAGCCCCCACCCCGCTCACCTAGGGGCTACCACTGATTTGTGCAAGAGGGGGCTTGCCTGAGCAACAAAGGGGGGCACCCAGTGCCCAGGCTGGAGCTTCTGGAAGGGAAGGACAGCAACTGCATTTTACAGTCAGGTATGTAGGCTCTTTTGGTGTTATTGCAGGAATGGATTGACTTGCTCAAGGTCACACGGAAGCAGTAACCGAGCTGGCTGGCTGATCACTGGCTAAGTGCTTTAGCTACGTAGCCTCATACAGCCTTGACATTGACCTTACAGGGTAAGGTGCACCTAGGTGTACTAGTTACTTCAAATCACCCGTACCTCAGTCTCCCCACCTGTAAAATGGGAGTGACGAATGTCCCTTGGGGGCTGCTGTGAGTATCTGAGGATGCGCCGCCTAAAGCATCGAGTACCATGCCTGGCACAGCCCGTGTGCAAGGACCGGCGGCTCTGTTTGCGACACCGGCCTCCAGACAGAGACCGAAGAGGAATTGTGAGGAGGAACACGTGGTGGGTGAAGTCATGACAATGACGTGACTTTGTGAGGGGGGAGGGTCTGCACCCCGATGCTTTCTCTGGACCCCCAGGTGCTCCACGTCAGCCTGTTGGCCAGGAGCCGGCACAGGTGGCCCCTCATTTCCTTAGAGGGCACGGCCGACTGGCAGCCTGTGGGACGGCGGTGGCAGGGACGTCCGGCCTCAGTCAAATGGTTCATGCTCTGAGCCAGACCTGGAGTGGGGCCCCCGGCCACGGCAGGGAAATGAAGAGGCTCCTTGGGTTGCCACGGACAGGGGGACTTACTGTGGTGACCATGCAAGGAGGCCTTGGGCACCTGCGCAGGTGTCGGGCTCTCGGGAGCCAGCAGCCCCAAGTCTGGGGGACAAGGGAAGGCAGAGGAAACAGCGAACAAGGGCTTTGAGCTACCGCCTGCCCTGGTTAAATGGCGGCAAAAGTGCCAGGTTGGGGGAGGTGAAATGACGGTGGTAGAGGAGAGGCCGGAGGTCAGGGATCTGATGGAGCAGGCGGCGGGGGACGGGAGCGACACAGTCCATAGGCCTGGGTTCGACCCCGACCCTCCTGCTGACTAGCTGGGTGGCCTTGGGCTAGTCATTCGGCCTCTGGCCTCCGTTAGTCCTTCCACAGAAGGCAGTCCGGCTCCTGAGCCTCAGTTTCCTCATCTGTACAACAGGGATAGACATCCTTCCCAGGACTGTGCCGGGCGGATGCAGTGATGTCCGAAAGCACTGTCGAAGCTCCACAAAGGCTGCTCCCTTCCCTCCGGGCTCTTACAGAACTTGTGGTCCTTTGGAACCTCCAGATCTTTTTCTGGTTGAGACACAACCTGCTTGAGGTCGCCCAGACAAGCTCCATGCAGAGGCTTAAGTGGCTCTGTGGATTCAAGTGGCTGTCAACACCGCAGCAGTTTCTCCCTCAGGTCTTGGCTGGCCCTTAGGTCCCCAGCCTCCAGGGGCCACTCCACTTTTGAGGCCTAACCTCTCCCAGGGGTGACTGATGAGGCTGGGCCCACTAAGAAGGGGCTTGGGGGCCTCCCCAGGGACACTCCTCTGAAGCGTCTCTGAACCAAGTCAGCGGGCTCAGGGGGCCCATTGCGCAGACCGTCTTTGGGGAAGCCCTGCCTGCCCACCCTAGGCCGGATCGGAGCTAGGTTTCCAGCTGCCCAGTTTCATCCTGGAGGAGGGAATACAGTAGGAAAGAAACAGGTGAGACGGGGGTGGGGTGGGGAAGAGGAGCTGATGCAGCCCCCAGTCCCTGGGTCAGGCCTTTTCTGGGCGCTCCCAGTGTGCTCCATGGCAGGGGGAGGAAGGAAGTTCAGGGCAGCCCGCTGCAGCCAGTTCCTTTCTGGGAGCACCCTGGGGGAGCAGATGCCAGGCAAATGGGCAGCTTCCCTGGGGTCCCCCATTTCCATGCTGCCGCCACCTCATGGACTTTGCATAAGCTTGTCATGGTTTCCCGTTGCCTTGGCAACCAGTGGCCACACAGGTGTGTGCTTGGGGACCTCGGGCCCTGGACTGGGCCAGGAGGGTGGCAGTTGTGTCCAACCTGGGCCACCCAAGGACATGTGCTATTTGTGTAGCTCTAGCAGAGAATCAGGGTGACACAGCGTCCCTGGGCATCTGTCCTCAGAGAGGTCAGGGACTCAGCCGCATCCAGTCTCCTCTCCTAGATCACGTCAGGGCAGAGGGGAGCATCGAGATCCCCCAGCCCGGGGTGTTTCGGTGCAGGGTCTGTGGATGAGCCTCGTGGACCAGACCTGGCAGCACCTGGATTTAGATGCTCGGCTGCATTTACCAGGTGTCACGTGAGTGTCCAGGGCCTTCATCAGAATCTCAAAAGGACCCTTGCCCCTACAGGTGGGGAGGCCCCCAGAGAACGGCCGCAACCTGCCCAAGGGTGGCCCGCAGGATGGGGCAGAGCTGGGCCAGAAGCGGAGACTTGTGACTCTCCGTTCAGCGCTCCTTCAGACTTTGGTCCTCAGAGAGATTACCCGTCCATGCTGACAGCCTGCACACACTAAGGAGCTCTTCCCGTCAAGGGGACCCCTGTTATTCCTTCCTCATTGGAGCCCCTTGGTTGCCACCACTCCCACCTGCCCCCATTTGAGCCTTAGATTCCATCAATCCACATACCTGCTGTGTGACTTTGAAGAAGTCACTGTCCCTCTCTGAATCTCAGTCTCCCTGTCTGCAAAATGGGAAAACAGAAAGGGTTCTGAGAAGAAAGTGGGATGACGGAGCATGGTGGGTACTCAGCAGCGAACCCTCCAAATGTGGTAACCATGGAAATAACCACTCACTGTCACCGTCATCCCTGATGCTTCGTGGCACAGCCCCTGCCTCCCCCATGAAGTTCTTGGCTGGCCAGGGCCTTCCCTTCTCTTTGCCCCATCTTGGGACTGACAAGGCCTGGGGCATCACAGAGCTGTCCTGACACACTTTAAACTTAAGTGGAGTCAGGGGGAAATCAGCCTGCTTTTCTGGCCCTTGGGCAAATGCCCCTCTCCGGGCCTCAGTTGCCCCATCTGTGTAATGGCTAGGTTTGTGGATCTCTGCAGGCCATCTCAGCTCTGCCATGATATCCTCGCTGTGGGTGCCCCTGGTGCCCCTGACATCCCAGCATGTGCTGCTCTCACGCGGGCGCTGATGCCTGTCTCGACTGTAAGCCGTATTCCTTACACATCCCTGGCCGTGCCCCTTGTACCGCACCCGGCCGGGCTACATAGTGGGCTCGGCCAGTGCCCACTGGGCGAATGGCTTTCTCAGCCAGTCTGCTCGCCAGCCACCCTGCACCGTGGGTTGGAGCTGGGCGTAGCAGGGACAGCTCCTGGAGGCAGAACCCAGCCCAGTCAGGCAGCGTGGGCGTTGAGAGCTGGGGCGGCCTTGGTCTAAATTCTAGTGCCACCAGCTGTCAGATGTGTGACTTTTAGCAAATTGCTTAGCCTTTCAGGCTCAGTTTCCTTATGGCTGCTTTGCAGGGTACTTGTGAGAAGTAAATGATATAATGCACATAAAGGTCTTGGCGGAGTGTCTGACATATAGCATGTCCTGGAAAAGGCACTATTTTGTTATTATCCTCAAAACTCCCTAAGGGTCTAGAAGTTCCAGGGGGGGCGGGGGGCTGTAGTTTGGGGCACATGGTGCAGGAGAGAGTGGGCTGGAAAGGCAGAGATGGGGAGGACCGCGAGCTGAGGCCAGGCCAGGGCGGCCTCAGATGCCGAGGCCAGGAGCTCCGCCGTGACCCTGCAGGCAATGGGGAGTCCCGGGGCGCGTTCGGGCAGAGGGCTGACAGGCTCAGAGGGTGTAGGCTGCCAGGGATTTAAACGGTCAGCATCGAGTGCACAGAGGGGTCCAGACAAGGCGTGAGGAGGGTCTGAGCTTGGGGTGTGTCAAAAAGGAAGGGGTCTGGACAAGACCCAGAGGACAGAGGGTGAACAGTGCTGGGGCCTTTGACTGGCTGACGTGGAGGATGGATGTGGGCAGTCCAAAGAGGGACTCCCATTATACAGATGAGTATACTGAGGCTGAAGAGGGGAGGGCCAGGCCCAGAACCCACACCTCCAGACACCCTGTGCAGGGCTGTTCCTTTTGTTTCGTGGGTTGGATCTTCCCCTCCCCACCAGTGGGGTGCCTGGGCCCGGAGAGGGGCAGACACACGTCCAAGGTCACACAGTAAATCCTGTCTTCCCGCAGCGTCGGGATACCTCTCCCCATCGTTCTAAGTGTCTGTGGAATGACTCCCCCCCAGGATAGGTCACAAGCCGGGGAGGGGACGCTCCTTCTGGAGCTGCTAAGGACTTCCAGCATCTTTCAAGGTAAGTTCGAGAAGCTTTGGACTTTTCAGCCAGGCGCAGAGCCCGTGGTGGCCCCGGTGGAAGCTCATTCCGTTCCAAGAGGGGCAGTGTCGGTCTCTGGCCAAGCCACCTTGCCCCAGGGCCTGCTCTCCACCTTGCGGCTCTCGCGTGCCATTTTATTTAGCCCCCACACAGGTCCCGAGGCGCTGGGTAGGTTGTCCCTGTTTCGGTGGGGGAGGAAACAGGCTCGGAGAGTTGACAGGTTCCTGCGGATACACGTGTCTGCACTGGGGGCTCCCTGAGGCAGCGGGACACTGGCCCCCGGGCTGCACCTCAGCTCGTTTGCTGGGTGCGCACGGGCAGGTTACGTCAGTGACATAAGGTGGTTAGTGGATGCCCGGTGGTGACACAGGCAGGAGAGTCACTGCAGCTCAGAGCAGGGGCAGTTCCTGTGAAATGGGCACGGGGACGGTTTCTTGGAGGAGGCTCCAGCTGGCCCTCGAGAGAGAACACTGGGTTTCCAGTGAACTTTTTGTATTTTAGGGCCTCCTTCTCCCACGACCCAGGAGCACCTGACAGGCCTGGGACAGATGCAGGGGAGCTGGGCATTATGTGACGGGACCCCTTAGATTCCCGCCCGGCCACACGTTGTTAAGGCTGGGAAGGGCCAAAGCAGCCTTGTGTGCCAAGGGGCTCTGATTCCAACATGAGCCGGCTCCCTCCATCCTACTTTTTGGGAATAGTCACCTTTGACTTTAGGAACTTTCAACTTTTCTGCCAGGACCCCTGACCCTTGGCTTTGGTCCCAGGCAGGCGACTCAGAGGGAGCTCACTCGGCAAAGCTGACCGATGGACGGT